>MU388307.1:0-103469 GCA_022578535.1 Jackrogersella minutella
AATATAAAAAAATCCTATATGGGTTGCGTTGCAAGCGTGGTGGCCACCATTTGGTTGCCACGGCGTTGCAGTGGTGGCGTTACTTGCCAGCCTGGCGATAAGCGAGGCAGTCAGGACTAGTGATCGCTTAAAAACATTAACTCAAAACGTATTAGTAGAACCACAAGAGTTATCTTGATTGTGGCTAATAGAAGTGAGTGGTAACGTTTAAGGCTGAGAGGGAAGGATCATTATGCAGGTTGGTCCAAGTGCATGGGGGCCAAAGACCAGCGCACCAACTCTTGTGTTGGTAATAAATTGCCAGCTACCTCGCTAACATGATCCCCTCCAATTTCATCGTGACAATATTTCGAGTAGTTACTTTAGTCGATCCTTAGGATCGTGAAAACATTCTGGACATACACTCAGGTATCAATCAGAATGAGTTCCGTCGTTATCCTAAAGACACTCGGCGTGGAAAAGGTACGGTAAAAACTATAAATTCGTTATGTCGACTTACAACATTAATAAACGAAGTTGATGTATGAATAACTAATGCTCCTAGGCCATCACAATGGACATTACTATCGACGAAGCTGAGCCGGAAGATTCCATCAATAGATATGCCATGAATACAACCTGTAGCGGTGAAGAGGCGCTTTCTATCCCACTACATTGGCATAAGGTTAGTGAAGAATTGGTCTGACAAGTCCGACATTGCCATATGTATGTATTTTCTAAATACATGATCTCCTTAGGACCACGCAGAGTATATCAGCGTCCTTGAGGGAAGAATGGAAGTTACCTTGAACGGAGACAAGGTTATACTGAGAGCTGGAGATCCCGTAGTATACATACCGCGCCGGGTCCCGCACAGTATGAAGGGCTTTAAAGGCGAGAAGCTCGTTTTCCGGGAGAGGCCTGACCCTGCGGGCATGTACAAAGCCTTGTAAGTGTTTCCATTCAGATGTGCTCTCCCTGGATGCTACTTGTGGGCGTATATTTACGGAGGGTACCACTACAGGTTCTTCAACGATGTTTTTTCGACGGGGCAATTTGGAGGCTTTTGGCACATCTTGAGAGCGTTCTACGATTCCGAGACGTACCTTGCGTTACCTTTACATTTCCAGTTCTTCGATGAAGTGGTAAGTGACTTAATGTGAATCGTTACGTACATTCATCGGTTGCTAAGCCAGACTCAAGTTCATCGCAGTATTCGGAGGTATCGCACATCTGTTCGCACCTCGAAAACCCGAGAGACTATAGTATCGTAGTTTCTAGGTCATTAAGTGAACAATATGGTAAATGGATAATCCCTGGACGAGAATCCTATTGAGGCCGATACGGGCGTTCTTTGAGCGATGGTTTAAGAGGTTACACGAGGTATAATATTCATTTATCCTGATTCTTGAGTAACACAAGAGGTACATACTACCCCCTGAAGCTTCATTACATGTCGCTATATTGTATTTGAAGGATTGCCTTGTGCTACTTCATAATATTTTTCGTTTACCAAACATGTAGGTAGCATTGAAAATAATTTCATACAATTTTATTTACAATCTCATATGCAGGCTCTCCTTTCTCAAGACATCTCATTGGATCTGCTTATCGGTTCTTTTCTACGCATATGGATGAGACGTACTTTATACCCTCCTACCTCCCTACCTACTTTATTAGGTAAGTATACGCAGTCAGCGTACTTCCCCTCTTTTTCGCAATATTTAGGCGACATACACAAGCAGGTAAGATCTATTTGGAGTATAGGCGCCGATACTCATAGATAATTAACCCCGGTCATTCGATTAGACCTGAAATGGTACCCTTACATAGTATGGATAAGAGCCCCGATAATATTGGCAGATTTCTGTCTACTTCCTTTCATTCGCAAGTTTCGCCTCTTCTTCTAACCACTCAGTCATTAGTTAGTCACACGTCATTAACTCCGAGTCCAACCAATCCCCTGATCCCATTTCACGTCTAGTACTCAGGCACAATGATAGTCGGGGATGTTCTACGCTTTGCCACCATATATGCAGGCTATGCCATTGTCTCATATGTGAGATACGGCCTCATGGCTCCAACACATCCGTCTTTACTGACAAGCACTCCTAGGTTATTTTTCTCATCACCTATCGCCTCCTGCTACACCCTCTTAGTCAATATCCTGGGCCCCTTCTGGCCAAATTAACGCAGGGCTATTCAGGCTTCATTGCCGTACAGAAACGCTTGCATTTGGAAATCTACCAGTACCATCAAAGATATGGTAGGTCACACCTCGGCACATGTTGCTTTCAGGGGAATCCACTAGCTGAAATTCAACAATGACAGGTCCGGTAGTCCGAATCGGACCAAACAGGCTTGTGTTCAATACTGTAACAGCCTTACGAGGTAACTTACCCAAACCCCCCTAGATACACATATTTTGCTAGAAATACGATGGTTAGATATCTACCAAAATGATCGGATTACGAGGGCCCGATGCTATGTGTTTAACCCCAAGGATAAGGTTTTCAATGTCCTCAATGCGATTGACAAGAACATACATCGCTCTAAGCGACAACTCGTTGGCCAGGCTGTTGCAGACCGATCGATAAGGCAATTTGAGCCTACTATGATGGTCCAGATTGACACGTGCTTAAGACAGATACTGGAGTCATCCAAAGACTCCACTGCTGTAGACATCACCGAAAAGTCCAGGCATCTTGGACTTGACATAGTCGGACATCTTGCCTTTGGTTACGACCTCCGAGTCCAGACCGAGGAAGAAAATCGCTTTATTATGAAAGCTCTTACGTTTGGCAACTTTCGGAGCAACATTTACCTGCAGTTGCCCATACTCACCAAGCTCTATGTAAACAAGATTTTCGATTATATCTTCTACGAGGCCCGAGAAAAATATTATCGATTGCTCGAAACTATGATTCGGACCCGACTAGCTCAGGAGAAGCAGGCTAAGCGGGACCTTTACTATTTCATCGCCGACTCTGTTGAAGCAGACCCCGAGAGTTTACGTGGTGGAGACCTTTGGATGGAAGCACTGTTTTTCCTGGTCGCAGGTGTGTAGTAAACACAGCAGATTAAATATCCTCGAGTACTGAAATTTTCTGCAACAGGCGGAGATACGACAGCGTCTGCCATCTGTTCGACTTTCTTTTACTTATCACGGAACCGAAGCTGCTATGAGAAGCTCACCTCCGAGATTCGGTCCACATTCACAAGTGGTGCCGATATAAAAGGCGGCCCGCAGCTGGCAAGTTGTCATTACCTCCGCGCGTGTATCGATGAGTCCATGAGGATGTCGCCACCAGTGACCTCGATATTATGGCGAGAGCAAGACACCAATGACAAAAGCAACGATCCCATAATCGTAGACGGGCATGTCATTCCAAGGGGGACATATGTCGGTGTCAACGCTTACGCTATTCACCATAATGAAGACTACTTTCCGGATTCGTTTACATTTCAGCCCGAGCGATGGCTATCCACTAGCCCCGGGTTAGATAGCCCCGAAAACAGAGCAGCGAAGAAGCTCATGCAAGATGCCTTCGCTCCATTTTCTATCGGATATCGTGGGTGCGCCGGAAAGACAATGGCGTACCTAGAAATCAGCCTCATTGTTGCCAAGGCTTTGTGGTATTTCGATTTTCACGCGGCGCCGGGAAAGTTAGGGGAAGTCGGTGCGGGTCAGAAGGGTAAGGCCAATGGCAGAGAGAGACCAAATGAGTATCAGTTGTATGATATCTTTGCTTCGAGGCATGACGGTCCATTTTTGGTATTCAGCCGTCGCGGTGAGCACTGGAAGGAGCTTGAAGTGCCTGCACAAACCTAGAGGGATGAAGTCTTCGACTCATCAATTCGATAGCTGAGCCATATGCAAACATAAAACCATCATTTCAGAGAAAATAGTTGTCGCACATATAGGTTTGGTCTCCTTCACGTGTTGGATGCTTCCAACTAAAACTCTGTAGTGAAGACCTCTCAGGGTTCATCCCTGTTTGCCAATATCCACTTTCTTAAGCTTAATTTAAGCTTAACGTGGCCTCAGGGTAACAAGTACACGTTCATGCTTGGTATAAACTGAGCCTTATTAGAATAGAATCAATGTATCCTTAGAGATGTTTTAGATTCGTCTAAGATTGTTGTTCCTTAGGGGAAAGTTAATCGAAAGGATACAGTGGAGAAGATATTTCAGGAGATGAAGGGTAGGGAACAGGACATTAAAGCACATCTGGCATTGGGTACCTAGGTAGTCTTCGAAGAAGAGCAACGAGGTGATTTGGCGAGCCAATGTTTTTACCGGAATCTGAACGTGACGGTTGGTTCTCTTCATAGTGTCTCTCGCTGTTTAGTTCTCAGATCAGCCTAGTATATAGATAACCTGTAGGATATTGTATTGAGCTAGTGGTAGACTTTTTCGACTTGTTTCTTTCTTTCGCCGTGATAGCCCATAGACTTTCTCAACATGTGTTTTCTTTCATCCCTTTACGTAACCTAGTGCGCTATCGTAGTCGTGCAGATAAGTCATAAACGAGGACCCAAAATGTTGTATATAAGAAAGAAGGAAATTAAGAGATAACGAAGGTACGGGGGAAAAAAGGGGGTGACGCTAGGGCCACATCACTGACACCAGGGCCTCGCGGTGCAGGGTCGAGGCGAGGATGTATCAAGTGAAAGCCTACAGTATGACCACAACTTCCTCGGCGTTCTCGATGATAGAAGCAACCGTGCTATCGTCAAGCGCTGCTTTCGATAGACAACCCCAGCATGTCCCCTCAGACTTCAAGATAACCTTGTACCCCTTAGCTAGGCAAATAGACGCAGCGGCTAGTCGGGCTTGCCAGTTTCTACTAGCTCGAATAATGCCGCCCTGTGCTGGCGGCACGATCATCTCCGCGAAGTTGTCGATAGAAATGATCTTAGTCCCCCTCGCCGAGGCGGGGTCGCAGTTGCAAGGACTTGACCCTAGCAGGCCTCGCACAAGGCGATCTTTCGGGCTTCGCAAAGCCCCGAGGATGTCCAGTTCAGCAATCCAGGTCTCGCGATCATGGACGGAAATAAGCGTCTCGAGAAAATAAGCCTCGACGTCCCGGCCCCCGGAGAAATCGATATTGACGGCTTGGGATGCTTCTGAGAAGGAGAGGTGGAGGCTCGTTCCCTTGAAGCAGTCTTCCATCGTTCCATCAAATTCTTTGTGGTCGTACTGGTACCATTCATCTATTTTGTCATAAGATCTTATTTCAGGATCTTTCGGGGGGACCATGAACGCCATGCCCGCTCTTCCAATGTTGCCTATAAATCGTTTAACCGGCGATGCGGGTTTGCTTGTGGGGTCCCGGACGAGTGCCGACGCAATGTATAGAGAGTCGGCGGCACCGATCGCAAAGACGCTCTGCAATTCATCGGGGTTGAGATTGTAACTGCCTGTTTCCATCATGGCTATGCATGCAAAACATGTTGCGGTGTCTGCCTCGTTGATGGCCAATGACGGGACTGTTTCGTTGAGGACGGTAATCCCCGGCTTTACCAATGCATGCCCTTTCATTGCATAGTTTAACCACAATGCCTTTGAAAGATCAAACTGTACAGATCGGACATCAACCGTCGCACCTTTGAGGTTTCCATATAGGCTTTCAATAAATGTCATCCCCAGGAGAGCCATATTGTGAGTTGCGCCGAAGTTCAATTCTGCGGCGCACCTGGAAAATTTCACTGTATCTGGACGAAACAGTTCCATAATTTTCTGAACCGATAACTGCCCGGAGCTTCTTTTCCGTTCATCTAATGGGTTTGGGTTTTTGTCTCTATGATGAATGACTACTTTTACGCTGCGTCGTGTGAGCGCAATACTGTCTACACCACCATGGACAACTTCAAATTCCACAGTCGGTCCAGCTCCCGGGTGAGCCTTCATCCAGACATAATCTCTGTTGTCTCCGTATTTCTGTCTGTCGCGGGCTTCTCTTCTTGAATCATGGATGTATATCACTTTGTCTCCATCACCCCGTTGACTTTTGGGGTGAACTCTGGATGCTCTCACGTGATGGCCCAAAACGGGGGAGGAATCACTAAAAGTTGTGACCTCTTCACCCATGTTCTTGATTTCCTCGACACGGTGCGCCACGGTTTCCATGTACTTCCCGCTAGCGGCATCACTGGGCTTCACGGAGAGCCATCTTCGATGCCTCAGGGTCTTGTCACTGATGTTAGACAAGCTTCCCGTCACTCCATGCTCGGGACACGCGGTTGCATACTCGTATATCTCAAACTTCAAATCCTTGCCTTTCACGGAGTCATCAACGTATGATCTCTTATACACGATGAGGAATTCGTATCCTTGTTGTGTGCTTACATCCGGTTTCGGCATAGAAGCTGCAATCTCTCTAAGGAGACTAACCTTGTCTTCCAAATTTCGCGCGGCCTTGAGATACGTCGCTACACTAAAGATATTCTGGAACGGACCACCGAACGCTATTCCAAATCTCTGGCCCATCGCCTTGAGCTTGCGTACTCTCTCCTCAGCTAAGCGATCCTTGTATTTGAGGCAGATCCTAGATATCATCAACAACCACGAATCCACATTATCGTTATTATCTTTCAGTGGAGTTGTTTTGGCGGACTTCGGGAAGCTTTTAAAGTCACACAACGTGTGTAACATTATTGCAATATCGCTAACACTCTCGAGGATATTCTTTGTCGGGATCGAGCCGTCGTCCCAATCAGTTATATAGGCCGCGACCATTGCCCATAGCATTTCATCGACTGTGATCCTATCTCGGTCGCCGGTTCTTATAGATCGTGTTCTCGTGACTGGCAGACGTCCATAGTACCTCAAATGAGACAGGGGAAGTGCCCAATAAACTGACTTGCAATCCCTCGCGACGCGAGGAGAAGGTTCTAAACCAAAAGTGAGAATCCCACGGCCTTCAACGAGGGGATCTTGCTGCTTTATATATCGATCTTCCTTTGAGAGATACTTCATGTCGGGGTATATATGCCATGATAGCAAGGCAAGAAGAATATCTCCGCTATGAACTTGAAGAGGGACGCCATTCAAGAGCCTTTCCATTTGAGTCATGGCTGAATGCCAAGCACTCATGACACTTTCGTATGTATCAGGCTTCGCATTCACAGGTAGACTCAGATTGTCAATGATCAGACGTGCCTGTGTCTGTTGTTTTTCCATGACTGAATCTGCCACACGCATCCACGCTCTTACGCTAGCATCCCAGTCTCTCAAGTCCGATCGCAGCATTTCTTCAGCAACAACATAAAGCACGTCTTGGGCTAATTCTCCTTCTTCAGACAGTATCAGCTTCAATTCTTCTTTCCGCCTGGCAACAATTTCGACCCAAATCGACGTGGCTTCGGCAGGTTCCCATATTCGTGCAAGGAGGCAAGCTAAAAGATGACACTGTAAAGCAGGACGACCAGATGTGGCCGCTGCCCAGAGCGTTGTGGCATCAGCTCCTATCATTCCGGCAAAGGCCCCATGCGACATGTCTCCGCGTGGGTTCGCGGCAGAGCTACGAGAGATTTCGGAAGCTCGTAGGCCATACGCTTTGATAAGCTCAGGGGTCGAAGATAAGATCCTGTTGTCTTTGAACAATAGCCCTAACTTTCGGGCTATTGTATGTCGAGCGCCTTCTTGGGCTTCATGAAGACGCCCGGGAGCAAGATGCTGGCCCACTTCAGCATATTCGCGGGGCGGCTCGACAATCCGCTTCGTGAATAAACTGAATTCAAGATTGACATTCATCAGGGTATTTGTAGCCTCAGCTCGCAGGCTAGCTGCCGCTGCATTGAATTGTCCGATGGAGGCCATCCTCCCGTGCTAACAATGGCTTTATGAGTCAATAGGGAATGCATAGGAAATGGATTAACAATATTGAAGGTAATGTTGCAAACTACTTAAAGGAGGCGTTCTCCGGCTGGAAAGCCTACCTAGGTATGTACAGCACTGCCTAGCGCCAGCCTGTCTACACTCCGCTTTCTCGGTTGCTGACTGCATAAGCTGGTGAGCCATTGGCTGACTTTCGATACTTTAGGTACTACCTATTGATACCACTTGCATACTAGCATGGAGGCGTCTAATTGAGTGCACCATGTAATAATAGTACTATCCGGTATTGCATTGTATACCGGACTATCCCCTAGTTACTATATGGTGCGCTTGATCTGATGCTCTTCTGCCATGTACCCTAGGGAGGTAGCTAAGCATTTCCCCTGGAGTACAAGATAGCTCTACAGAGAGGCTACCAAATACCGGGATAGGAGAGGGTGACTCGCCAATGAGTTGGAGTTTCACGCCCGCATCGAATCCTAATTGGCTGCGGCGCGCTTGAGTGCCTAGGTACCTAGGTGAACCTATCTTGTACTGAGAAAGATCAGATTATATTTTAAAGTACCCTCAGGGATCCCAACAGTGAACTTTGTGTAAATAGTATGATCGGAACCGTCATACTAAAGAGCTACTTTTGCCTCAGAATCTAGCATTTAAGTATTGATGTTATAACTACCACAGTTCTAGTAGCCTTCGGGGATGATAGCCAGGTAGCGAGCGAGTAGCTTTTGTCGCAAAATTTGTGAAGTTTACTAAAGCTATGCTAAGAGCCGGACAGTATACTTCCATTCGAGTGTCGAAGAGCCCGGCCATGAACGCGTATCTGGAATGAAGCTATCCTCTTTGGAAATCTTATTGATGGTGGAGATACTAGGATTGGTGAGGTGGTAGTCTTCGTCTTGGCAGTAGGGGTGATAGCAAAGTCTTGATGGGAGTATGTAAGATCGTGGTTCTTCGTAATTCAGTCTACTTCCATTACAACATCGGCCTGTCGCTTCTCGCTGTCACACATCTCCTTTGGTTTATTCTCACGTATCGGCCGTCGTTTCTGCCGAGGAGATTGAACTGGGAAGTGCTTCACGCCCCCGCAGGTGTAGCACTTGACGACGAGTACGTCAGCCCACGGCTTTTTGCCGCCCCTGCTCTTGTTCTCGACTGTCGAACTACTTGTCTCTCCTTCAATGAGCAGGCTGTCGCAGAATTTGCAGATGGTGTGCTTCATAGCCGAAGATAAACGTATTTGACTCTTTAGAGATGCAGACCGAAGATCTGTGGTGAAGCGTCGCGAGAGTGCGTGCTTGGTATGATCCATACAGGATCTTTGCTTGTCTGCTGTTGCCATACTCTTTTCGGTTCCTTCCGAATACTGAGCTACGACATTGGGCTCTTTCAACTTGGACTGGCTTGCCAAGTATGTTGCTGCTTGGTATAAATATGATATTCGGGAATAGATTGGCCGGTTTGGCACATTCCCAGGTCCTCTAGACTTCCCCATAATCACACCCAGGACTTGCTATAGTGATGTGAACGCATAAAATATATATGTTAGGTGGATATCATTGAGAAGACTAATTTCACTTCCGTCCGTACCTGGGTAGGTTCGAGGTTATGGGGATGTAGTAAGAAGTTGAAAGTGTAAGATGCGAAGAAACAGAAACCTTGGAAAGAGGAAAGAAAAGTCTGGAGAAGTTATTCCGGTATTTAGCCGGAAAAATACCTAGGGACCCATGTTTGCTGCCCCCACTTGAGGTGGTTCGTGCAAGACCGTACAGTCCAATTATGCCAAGGTTTGATCCATTTTAGTATTAGCTCCAAAAAACTTAGGTCGCGCATTCCAGCTCATGCACGGTGTATTCTATTTTTCCACTTCCATTTGATCCATCCCAGCCTTTCCCTAACAACATCTTTTCCCTTCTTCCTCTCAACTCATTCAACCAAATTCAACAACCAAAGCCTCGCAACGCATCCACTTTCGCGTTTCGCCATCGACATATCAACAACAGCGTTTCCGTTTTTACTTACATCATCCTCTTTTTTCCCATCATCCTCTACATTCACACTTTTCATTCATACGCGTCTCTTCCGATCCGTGACAATTTTCAACTTGTCATAATCACGACGAACTTAACTAATCTATCCATCCATCCACCATGTCGGCTGAAGAAGACCTCATCGACTACTCCGACGAGGAGCTAGGCACCAACGAGGCCACCACCACCAACGGCAAGAAGGCAGATGCCGCCGCTTCTGGCAATAGTGTCGACAAGAAGGGATCTTACGTTGGTATCCATGCCACTGGCTTCCGTGATTTCCTACTGAAGCCCGAACTCCTACGCGCTATCGCCGACTGCGGATTCGAACATCCTTCGGAGGGTTAGTCTACATCTTACACGTTCCAGCTTTTCAAAAGTCATCCATCCCTCCTTCAAGCGTCCGTCCATCGCAAGTTTATCACAAGTAAATGAAATATAAAAATAAAGAAGGCAAGAATTGTCGGAGAAGCAAAAGGACACCGCGCATAAAACATGGCATTCTAGCTTTACTCATCAATGACGATGAGCGGAGGATGTTGTTATTGAAGACTTATACATGTTGGAGTATCATATCAGCTTAGGAGATTCGCGTTTTCTTCGCGTCAATCTCGGTAGCTTGGTATGGCCTTGGTCAGCATGAGGAGCTTGGAATACTTGCTAGAACAACGAATCCTAGCGGCCTAATATCGATAATGGACGGGTAATTTGGCCTCGAGCCAACGCGTACGTCCCGAAAGCTAGTGCTGTCACGAACACACCACTTCTCTCCATCTATGGATGGATTCGTCGAAGAGGCCGCAAGGATGGATTCGGGTGAAAAAGAAAAAAATGCTGCGATGATGGACGGACCTTGTCGAATTCCTACCTTCGCGTCCCTCACTCTTGGAAAACCTATCTAACATTCGATCGATTCCTAGTCCAACAAACCTGCATCCCTCAGGCTCTTCTCGGAGGCGATATCATTTGCCAAGCCAAGTCAGGTCTCGGCAAGACTGCTGTGTTCGTTCTTACCACCCTCCAGCAGGTCGAACCTGTTGCTGGCGAGTGTTCCGTCTTGGTTATGTGTCATACTCGCGAGCTGGCTTTCCAGATTCGCAACGAGTACAACCGCTTCAGCAAGTACATGCCGGATATCAAGACCGGTGTGTTCTATGGCGGTACTCCCATCCAGAAGGATGCCGAGATCCTTAAGAACAAGGAGACACACCCGCACATCATCGTCGGCACCCCCGGTCGTCTCAATGCTCTTGTCAGAGACAAGTATCTCCGCCTCCAAAGCGTCCGAATCTTCGTTCTTGATGAGTGCGACAAGATGCTTGACGCTATCGGTAAGAATCAAGAGAGACCTTGCTTGAATTTTCATTCAACTAACTAGTCAAGATATGCGACGAGATGTTCAGGATATTTTCCGAGCTACTCCGCAGCAGAAGCAGGTCATGATGTTCTCCGCCACCCTCTCCGATGAGGTGAAGCCAATCTGCAAGAAGTTCATGCAGAACCCCACCGAGCACTACGTCGACGAAGATACCAAGTTGACGCTCCATGGGCTGCAACAATACTACCTCAAGCTCGCTGAACGAGAGAAGAATCGCAAGCTCAACGAGCTCCTTGATGAATTGCAGTTCAACCAAGTCATCATCTTTGTGAAGAGCACCATTCGTGCCACCGAACTTGACAAGTTGCTTCGCGAATGCAACTTCCCATCAATCGCAGTGCATTCCGGAGTCAGCCAAGAAGAGCGGTATGTTTAACTTCCTTTAGTTCAAGTTGAATTTATTGATCAATGTCTAATTCTGCTACAGTATCAAACGCTACAAGGAGTTCAAGGAATTCAACAAGCGCATCTGTGTCTGCACCGACGTGTTCGGTCGTGGCATTGATATCGAGCGTATCAACTTGGCCATCAACTACGATCTGCCTGCTGATGCCGATTCCTACCTGCACCGCGTTGGTCGTGCTGGCCGATTCGGCACTAAAGGTCTGGCGATTTCATTCGTGAGCACCGACGCAGATCAAGAAGTATTGAAGGCAATCGAGAAGCGGTTCGAGGTCGCTCTTCCGTAAGTTCTACTTGATTTTCATTTATTTGCCTAACTTTATTAACCTATTCGGTAGCGAGTTTCCCAAGGACGGTATCGATGCTAGCACTTACATGGCATCTTAAGCTTTATCAACCGTCCTGATAGGTTTCTTTGATCTTTGCACACGCGGATTGATTTGGGAGACGGTTCGGAAGACTCGTTAGGTGTTGCACCCCTCAATCTGGAAAGGGGATTCATTTCCGAAAAGCAAAGGATTCGTTTAGCATCACGGCTCTGTGTACACTATATTCGGCTTGGAATGGGCGAACCGGCATACTTTGAGAAAGAGCCACAAAAAAAACTAGCTGTTCAGGAAGCTGAAGCTCATCATAGCTCATTCTAAGCTCCTCTTAATTAACAGCTTCACCGCCATAGCCCGTAGTCTCAGGTTCCTCAGGCAATGAAGAAACTGGTGCCAAGAAACACCCTTCTACACCCACATGTTCCTTGAGTGTGATTTAGGTTAACTATATCTGGGGTTACTACCAGCAGCCCACGAGAATAACTTACGTGTTATGTAACACGACTCTCCAAAAGCCACCAAGGCGAGTTTGATACCATATGAGGATAGTAAGAGACCGAGTCTCAGAATCTTAACTGACACATCTTGTAGTAAGTGCCTGAGTTAATACATGCGCGAAACCAGCGACTCAAGTAGGTTAGCGCTAGTCACACATCAAGCCATCCAATTCCTTTGCGGGTGCATATCTTCTATGTGTATGTCGTCTTCATTGGACGATGCCGCAGAGGAACCGCGCCCCTTGAAGCCACCTCCAATTTGTTTCAGCGCCGGTAGGTAAGTTTTGCCCAGGAGATTAAATATCCAAGTGAAACTCCTTTATCACAACCCATTTAGATGAAATACTCACCCAATAACTGACATTACATTATCATCCGATGAACGGTAGTTGAGTGGGAGATACCCAACGTTTTTTTTTATCATGGCGACCGGCTCGAGCTCAACAACCTCAACACAAAAGTTATTCGTAGAACTGCCAGCCCTGAGCACGATATTCACCCCATCACCGTCATGTACCGAGAATATATACTACGTCGTCGACCCAGACGTGGCATGCGTTGAAGAAAACGGGTCAGGGATCGCGTGCCGCCAAATGCACCTCGGTCCCACGACCAGCACGTCAGACTGCTTCCCCACATCCTGGGGCTCGAGCTCGGGCGCGTTTGTCTCGCCCGGGGACTGTCCCGTGGGGTACACGGTCGCGTGCGCGTATACGACGGAGGTGGAGAAGACGGCGACGTGTTGTCCTAGGTATGTGCGACGTCTCCTTTTTTCCCGCGCAATGACTTCTCGGAGGTAAAGGAACACCAGGCTGACGCGGTGCGCAGCGGCTTCAGCTGCCAGTTACAGTCCGAAGGCTTCCCGTGGTACACAACCGACCTCTGCGTCCAGAGCATGGCGGACACGGTGGTCTACTGGTACACGACGCGCACCCCCGGCAAGGACCCCGAGACGTCCACGACGACCGGCGGCGGCGCGTTGAACGCTTTCGGCGTCGATGTCAGGTGGCAGATGTCCGATCTCTCAACTCCGACTTCTACTTCTGCGGCGGTCACATCAGTGGTTCCGACGTCGGGGGAAACGATAATAGCACCGCCTCCTGTGGAAATAAGTCAGATTGTGAACGCTGCAAGTCTTTCAACCGGCGCAAGGGCAGGTATCGGAGTCGGCGTTGCGGCAGCTTCCATCATCGCTCTGTTGGGGGCATTTGTCGTATGGAGGCGTTGGAGACGGAGGAAACAACAAGGAGCAGTGGAGTTGTACGCACCACAGGTACCAGAGGGCTTCCAGCTGACGAAAGTAGGATCAGAGCTTGTGGATAGTAATAACAAAGCTTGGTCGCAATCGGCAGCGCCTTCATACTATCATACGGAACGCTCCGAGTTGCCAGGCGAGTCGTTGCCAGCGGAGTTGGCTTCGGAACGGGGATGAGAAGGTAAGACAAGAGGTTTTGAGACAAGGGGTAAATTCTTTCGAATCTAACGACGGGCTTGGGGCAACGAGTCCTAGAATTAATCATTTCCTTGCTGTATATCTACTTAGGTAAGTATAGTATCTTTTCAAATCTCAGCTTCTGCTATGATAGCATTCAAGTCAGACGGGGCATTCATATTCTAGAGACCAAATATTATAACGAATTACAACATCTTCTGTATGATGAGACGTTCTCGGGCTGCAAGCTATGTTATAACTCTCATACTCTTCGTGTCTACCTAAAATATTGTTCAAGGCTATATTCCTGTTTCATACTACACTAAGGAGTTCATGTTCACATAACTGCTGTTAGGTTGCTGATCATCCTTATTATCGAAATACGTCTCGGGTCGGTGGGTTTCGGAAGTGTTTCTGTCACGAACCTAAGTATATATCCTTGGTTATCGAGACTCTGTTCCCAAGTTTCAATAACGGGGAAGATTTTCGTAATAATATAGGCAGGTGAGTTTTATGTGCAGTAAATTTGAACAGTTGGATGCCAATAGTCCAATACCATCGCAACATGAAGCCTAGAATAGTCAATAAAGGGGCTTTGAACCAATCATCTCTCAAATTGCTATAAATATAGGTAATCAATCCTCCAACTATCTGCACTTAAGATCTGACACGTTGATATGTTTGACACAGAATTCCAACATGCGATAAATGCTCTCTTCCGTAAATTCTGGACAACTCTAGTTTAGCTGAAGATCTCTTGTCGGGCGGGGCGGTCTTATATCAGCTGAGAGGTCTACATCATATTTGCGCAGGATGGTCCCAGATTAAGTAAGAAAATAAATAGAACAAACTTAATAGATGATCTCGAATTTATCTGCCCCAATTACCTTTGCCAGTGGAGAGACGATCGCTCTCGAGCACTTGGCAACAACAGGCTGTATCCAGGTCTATTTGCATTTTCACTGATCCGCAACAGAGGCGCACGGTTGGAAATAGTATCATTACGAAATGTGTTAAGTAAATTCGTGTCATGATGCTTAAATCAGTAAAAATGTCATTTTCGAGGAGATTCTTGCTCGAACCAAAGGTATTATCAGTGTCAGATCGACACATATCTCAGTTATAAAAGACTCTGCACATCCAGTACAGTTTGACTTCAATCCAGACCATCACGCTTTGACAGCACCGCAAGAACCAGAAGCCTATCCGAATCCATATCTTCTTACAAAATTCAAATAATTCAATATGAAGACCTTCACCATTGCAAACGCCTTCGCCGCCGTCGTGGCAGTGGCCCAAGCCGGCACCATCCAGACTCGCGATATCACGGTCGATCTATGGAGCGACTGGAACTTCCAGGGTACTCACTGGACTATCTCAGCTCCTAATAACAACTGCTGTAAGTATTATGAAGCTTTTGCTATGGAACTTTGACTAACAACTCTTCCTAGACCAAATCAATGGCGCTGAGAACGATCACGTCAGTTCTTTTCAGGTTCATGACGGCCACACTTGCCGGTTCTTCAAGTAAGTTCCAATATATTTGATATGTATCTGGTTTCTTGAGCTAATCCAAATTGGTTTTCAGGGACTACTCTTGTGCAGGTGACCACTGGGACTCCCAGGCCGGAGCCAAGGAGAACATGCCCAACGGTTGGAATGACGCCGCCAGCGCTGTTCAATGCTGGTAATTTATACCAGATAATTATTATCACGTAAGTAGATGTCGACAGAAGTTATGAGATGAGGTAGATAAAGCTTGAGGAAATCAAATAGGCTCCGTGAAATAGGAGGCGGTATTATATTGAGCTTGTCATTCGTTTTTATTTCATTCAACTAGATAAATTTTTTCAATACATTCTTTTCCTTTTTCACTATGACTAAAAACGTCTTTTACCTATCTAAGTATGTGTCCATAATATGTCCAACTAATCAAAGGATCGCATGAAGAAAGCCTACTTAGGTTTTAGGGTTACCCCTTTTGACCAACATCTTAAAATGTTGTAGCAACCGCGAATATACAATATTTAAAAGAAAAAAGAGAATTTGTCCATTGATTAGGTTGAATATCGGAAGGGAGGAGTTACTTTAATAAAGATATGGAACAATACGATTGGTTAAATAGCAAATTATGTCAAGTTTTGGTCGTGCGTATACAAAATTTACAGTATCAGTTAAGGAAATGATACCATTCATCTTGCATCACAACCACGTCAGATCATTTCGTCATTCGCTAGATCGATTACAACATATTTACGTCAAACTCCAATTGAATATTAAGCTTATCAAACTATTGAACAAAATGAATTATCTCTTAGGTTTTACAGCATCAACCGTAAGAAATAATAACTACGAATCGATTGGGAAAGTTACATAAGTCAAGCAAACAGCAATCAACCAACTCTACCAAGATAACTACAGATATCTGCGCTGGTAAGAACTATTAACCCAACATTTAAATATCACATGATTACCTTTACAAGATGCCTTCATATCCCGACATCAATCAAATCACCCGAATAGGTATCGTGGGGGCCGGCAACATGGGCACCATGATGTCCGTAGGCTTCTCCGAGAACGGCCTCGACGTCTCGCTATGGGACCTCTCAGAGCAGAACGTAGATCAGGCTGCCGAGATAGCAGAGCAGGCGAAGACGCTGAAGGGCAAGATCGACCATTTCAAAGACCTCCACGAGTTCACCAAAAGTCTAAACTCGCAGCCGCGAAAGATCTTCATCTTCTCCATCACGCATGGTTGGCCTGCTGACTCTGTCTTGGACAAGATTAGCGGTGATCTGAAGAAAGGCGATATCATTCTTGATGGTGGTAATGAGAATTATCGCAACACGGAAAGGAGGCAGAAGGAGATGGAGCCCAGGGGTGTTAAGTGGATTGGTATGGGAGTCAGCGGTGGTTATCAGTCGGCCAGGCGTGGCCCGAGCATGTCGTTAGGGGGTGATCGTGAAGCGATCGATTTTGTGCTCCCGCTACTCGAGAAGTTTTCGGCCAAATGTGCGGTTGACGGCAGGCCATGTGTTCAGTACATGGGTAAGTGAATCTCTCCCGATCTCCTTAAAGCTTTATATTGGATCATTTTCATACTCGGGACTAAATCCTGGTTTTATAGGTCCCCGTGGCGCTGGACATTATGTCAAAATGGTCCATAATGGAATTGAGAACGGCATGCTCTCCGCCGTTTGCGAAGCGTGGAACTTTCTCAACAAGTCTCTCGGGCTCCCATACGACGAGATTGGCAAGATATTTGATAAGTGGAATTCCGAGGGTGAGCTGAGGAACACCTACCTAATTCAGATCGGCTCCGAAATATGCCAGAAGAAGAAGACTCCCGAGGGAGACCAGCACGGTGAAGGAAAGGGCGAAGTTGGCTACGTCTTGGATGATGTCCTCGACAAGGTAGTTCAGGACGACGATAACTCTGAGGGTACTCTGTTTTGGACAGTGAAGGATGCTGCTGATCGACACGTTTCGGCACCTACTATCACAGCTGGCCACTTCTTCCGCGTGGCCAGCGGCAATCGAGCGCAGAGACTGAAAGTAGTTGATAAGTTGCAAGTTCCGAAACCACAGCGGGTAGACGCAGAGGACAAAGATATCCTCGTCGAGAGCCTACGTAGAGCTGTATACGCATCTTTCCTCTGCTCATATTGCCAAGGTCTCGAGCTTATTGCCCGAGCCTCTAAAGACGAAGGCTGGGATGTCAATCTTGGAAAATGCATCCAGATTTGGAGAGCCGGTTGCATCATCCAAGAAGACCACATCGCAGAAATTCTTGAGCAGATCTTACTGAACGCGAAGGAGCCGATCATGAACATGAAGCTCATCGATGAGGTCGCCTCAGAACTACGAAGCAACTTCGATGCGCTGAAGACTATCACTTTGAAGGCTATCGAGTGGGACAATTATGTTCCTGCCATCAGCGCAAGTTTGGAGTACCTGAAGTATGTAGGTGGAGGAATGCTGGCAACTCAGTTCATGGAAGCCGAGATGGATTTCTTTGGTGCACATGCATATGACAGGCCGAACATGAGAGGAGAGGATCCTGGGAAGGTATCGAAAGGAGCTCGTCATTACGAGTGGCGGCCCGCGTTAAGTACATAAGCCTTCTTGAAGAAACTGTGTATGCTAGTCTTGATGATATAATTCATGAGCTCCAACTTCGCAAAGACTATCCTCTGTGCTTCCCCTTCGACATTAAGGGGATGGTGAATCGCATAGATTAGATCATAGAAGTATAGCTACAGATTTTGCAAATGTTCACTTAAAATCGATCACTATTAAAAATCTAACACTAACTAATCGGACCCAAACAAAGTAGCATGATGAGTTTAATAGTAATGGGGGGAAAGGAGTGAGATTCTCTCAAGTTTGATATTAGCCTCCTTGACGATATAACTTCTATCTACTTAGACGAGAACACATCCAGTTATTTGACCATCACCTATATCAAGATCAAGGTCGTTTATCTACTTAGACAGGCACCCTTCATACCATGCTTTTAGAAGCGCTGATTTTCTGCCCTAATGCCCATACTTTCTTTTGAAAAAAAGTCGACGTGACGAGTTGCCCGTTTCATACTTTCGTACTATATATTCCTACGATGTCGCCAAGACATTCCTTGGATGAAACACTGAATCTCGGCTTCGAATGGTGTAGTCCTCTGTTAACCTTGTTACTCGTAGAGAGACGTGTACGCGTGGAAGCCTAGTAGACCCAGCAATTCCCCGTCATATATCCATGTTTACTCGGGATGTTAGTGACTCATTTCCCGTCTGTGTCATGACCTCCCTCGGCGTAAATCAGACTTTAGCTCCTACCACCAACATGGTCCTCCCCCTGCTTTAGGATCTTGCCGCTTGCCTCCCAAGTCTCATCATGAGCAGAGTCATGATTAAGTAAATGTTTACGGGATTCAGTTCGAGGTCACAGGAGGAACTAGAGTCAGAATATCCAACATCACCAAGAAAACCACCACCACATGAGCTCCCAACAGCTCCTACGTGCTTAGTTTAGGTACCTAGCTCCTTTGCCTCCAACTAAAGGCTCACGTCGGCGTATGGCAATATACAAATCACGATGTCTCACAACCACCACGTCAAATTTGCCAGTCAACAGATCTCACCTGCTAACTCAAGATAGCCAATAGATCTACCCGTCTAGGTTTCATAGTCACGTACCCGCAAACCCGTCAGCTCGGCCGCGGACAAGCTATGATACCCGAGCCAAGGTAGGTAGTCTCTTGCTCTCACGTGCCGGGGATTGGGTGCTGGGGGAGGGGGGGGGGGGGGGGGGCAACACGCCGCCCCGCCGCTCCGCTCAGCGTTTGGGGGCCGAAAACACCAAAGGTACCCAGGTAGATAGGGGAGGAGAGTAAAGATATCTGCGATTCGATGCGCGCCGCCGCGGGACCGCGGATCTGCCTGGCTATACGTACAGGTACACATGGCGCGAAGGCTTTTCCCCGCATGTAGTCGAGATCATGTGGTTTTGTCTCGCATCTACGAGTTGTGGATGGTTGACGGCGATGAATCTCGCCCGCTTGACTCTGATTTTTTCGGGGGCTGACAAGATACGTAGACAGGATTCTCTTATTCGGCGGCGTAGGCTAATTTCTCATTGTCGCCACTTGATTGGTGGCGCTGGCTTACTTCGGACTTTCGGGTAGCTACTTAGAGGTCCTATGGTGCAAATACCGCGCCGAACGGAAATCCGAATGAGACAAGGCTGGGAACTGATTAGGTACTGCTCGCATCTTATCGCTATTTCTTAATTGCTTGCTGAGAGCACCGACGACGCCTTGGCGATCTGATCTGGGGGTTCATTCGAGAATCGAGATGGATTGAAATACCTAGCCTACCGGACTATGATGACGTGAGCTAATGATATTTTAGGGGGCGGGCTAGATCCCTAAGTTAGTTGAGCAGACTAGGTAGATTAGCGGATGGTTGCTTTGAGACTGATCAGTGCTTCATCACTTTTCTAGTGTCTGCAGCAGTGTAGGGGTTTCCTCGGTGAACATACGACCGTCTCACGATCCCGTCCTCCCTTAACTGATAACTGATAATTCTCTACTGCATTGTGCACGCGCACTAGATAATTAACCTCAAACTGTCAGCAGAGGATGAGAAGCATTGATAGTTATCTCGCAGCAACATCATGATACCCCTAGGTATGATCGTGATGCTCGTCATGCCACGGCAAATCCCAGAGAAATACACCACTCCGGCCGACAATGACTGCTCCTACTCTCGGCGCATACAAGGCATCCTCATAACTACCACGCCCTTAATTGCAGCAATTTCAAATATACGATCTCGTACTTTAAGGCTGACTGAGATTCTTGTGATACCGTAGCCCCCTATTCACTATGTTTCACAACCATCTACAGAATATTAAATATCTGTCCAGAGAAATTTCAGACCCTCAATATTGCGGTGTCAAATCTCACTGCTGCCTGGCAGAGCGACCTAGGTACTTGGGTAACCATTATCGGTCATTTTTACCTCGGACCAACAGCCGTATGCAGCTGTATGTAAAATTTTGGCCACGGCTAGGACGGGCTTACTACATACCTACATGCATACTGCCGTACATATGGCAAAGCGGGGGAAGGGACAGCATTCGGGATGCAAACTTCGCAGGGACGAGGTCTTCTCGCTCGTCCCGCTCAACTCCAGCACGTTTTCTTCCCTTCCAGAACAGCCAAGGGGAATAAACGTGACTTGCACGTTTGGTGGCTCAGAACAGAAAACCGACCCTGGGCCGAAGCAAGGGGTTCCCGCAGAGCGGAAGGATCGCCTACTCGCCTATTGCACTGCTTTGCAGGCCTTTTTCTATGTAGGCTTCCAATGGCATCGTCAGGCTTGAGCTGTCGTTTAAATCATGTGCCGTGCGCTCTCGTTGTGGGCTCGCTTCTATGTACTGTCATACTGATGCTGACCCGACGTCGCGTCCAGAGGTAACGACAGGCAAAGACACATACATACATAACGTAGGTACCTAAGTACAACCGCAAAACGTACGTAGGCTTTCCGCGAGGGCGAAAAATAAATCTCCGTATTTTTCAACACATCTAGATCGGGCCCCCATAGCCATCATCCAATGCAATCTGTTTAAACGAATAATCTGCTATACGGCATCTGTTAGTGGTCGGAAACGTGGAGATCTTTGACGTCCGTAGCTCCCGAAGATTGGTGCAGACCCCTGGTTGGTCTGGTTCTGATTGCGAAAGAAAGGTGAGGGAGGCCGTGGGGTCCAAGCCTCGTAAATGACGAGTAGTTGGAGACGCAGCGTTTTTTTCAAACCTTTCGATCAGTATATCGAAACTTGAGTCTCGTGATGAAAAGGCTAGGGGAGTGGGAAGGATGAACGCGCAATTATCAGGTCGCGAATGATGGCGGTGCTGTTGTTGATGAGTCGTCTGTGGACCTGGGTTTGAATCCTGGTCGACCTAGGTAAAGCATTACTATGCACATACTACTTAGCAGTATAACAATGCGGGGACGGCGAAGGCGGCGAGGACGAAAAGTTCTCCATAAGTTTGGTACGTCGTCATAACAGTTTCATTAATAACTGAGCCTTTCGTTAAAGCCGATACTGCGTAGACACTACTTAAGTAGTTACAGGGGGGGTTTTCTAAATTGCAACACGCATTCACCGCCAGCACACGAAGGTCTCACATGGCTTCGTGATATGCAAATACAAATGAAGAAAATGTCTCGGAGATTTGCCCGACTTTGCTGTAGATATTTGCATGAGGTAATAATACCACACGAGTATAGATATTGCAATGAGAATCAACCTCACTGCCTACGCCATGAACCTGAACTGAAATGTCGACGAGTTGATCAACCCCTCCATGAAGGCCTACGAGATTAGTTACGAGGCCGTGGACGTGGGTAGGTCGTGGGCGGTGCAGGATATAATTACTCATGCTGGCCGGCTCTTATTGGGTGACGAAAGGGCACAGCTTCCAAGCGTCTTATGAGGCGGGGCCAGACAATGCCCTCATCCCAATCAAAAGACACGATATGCCGTGACCTACTATACCCCTACAGTACACACCATCACGAACTAAGTGGTTCGCATCTTATTGTTTGTCTTGTGGAGATGAACAGTCCAGACTTGGGTAAAGCGCGACGCATGTGATGTATGTATTGGCATCAGGGTCAGGGAGTATGTTATGCCTACATACAATTGCAGCAGCGAAGATTCTAGTTATCCCTGGAGCGGATGCCTATCTCGGCCATAGAATAGGTCACGGCCAAGCTGCGCGGCCAATTGTAGGCTTCGTGAGTCGTTACCCTGGAGACCCGGGCTTCGAATACGGACGAGCACGGGGTTGACGTAGCTTCACCTCTCTTCATGCGGATGGAAACATGAAATTCTAATGTGACTAATGAATGCTGTAATCCACTTGTTCTAGAAAGTCGGGTTCCATGTGGAAGACACGTATCTTGCGACCCCGATGGGCTAACGGGAACCCGAACCCAATAAGACACCGAATGGACTCATCGGAAGAAAGCGGAGGACGAAGCTGGCCCGCGATGACATCGTTGCCCGCCAATGGGCCATGTAGTGAGTAGTATGGCGGCTTTTAAAAATCCGCGCGGTAATTAGGGGATTGGCAGAGGCTAGCTTGCCGATGTGACTATCATGAGATTCTCATCAGGTTGCGACGAAATGATTTACCGCAAGTTATGAGCGGTGTCTTTTTGTGGCCTGTCAGCGGCCAATATTCGACAGCGCGCTTCAGCCGTTCGTCAAGTAACCCCGAAGTCATAAGCCTTTAGGGCTTGCCATACCCTTTCATGACACCGAGTCATCAATATCAGCTGGTTAGCGAACTTCCAGATATTTTTTCCAATATTCCTTTGAGACGAATCTTTAACGTAACCTATGGAAAATTTTCGGATTCAGCGTCAAGCGAGGCACAATTCGTACACGATTGTCTTACTCCGATGTCGCGCTGAATCACTCACTAGGTTCGTCAAGCCTGGTTCGTGATACCGGCGCATTATTGGGCTCGCCGTTTTAGCCAAGTGAGGTTGAGTTGAGTCATCGCGATGCTGGGCTGTGACTGGTTGCAAATTTGTTGTCTAATTGGTTGGTGTCGCAAAGGTGTGGTCTCTTCCTAGAGAGCTAAAATCTGCGGGAGAGGGATTCGTTTCGAGATTGGGTTCATATCCCTGGCTGATACATCCAAGTTGATTGCCTTTGTTGACCACCACCAAATCGAGATTTTAAGGCCTCTAGGAGGGTAGCCGGCTGAATCTTAGTGAAATGTCGTCATGACGATAATTTGTCTAGCCCGGGGCTCCCTGAACTCCGTTGTTGCCTTGATGTCGCGAGTCATAAACGAGATGCTGTATGCTTCTTTCAAAGCCTGAAGGATAGCCTAAAGGCTAGGTTACCCTGCATAATGGGAAACGGCCCCGGGATTTATAGGTATTCGTGGTAAATCTACCACGAGTTACTGTAGCAGTACGGATGTCCCCCAATATTGCCGCCTCTCAACATAACTGGTAGGCTTAATGTGGCGGCCTTTGTCCTCTTGTTGCTGTCGTACACCGATATGTTATGAAAGTAAGTTATCGCTCTTGTTCCAGTATACGAAATACTGCTGTTATGTACATACTCTCTGCAGTCTACTATGCAGATATGTTGCCTCAAACTCCGAATGTCATCGTGGAAGTCAAGCGGGGTTGGTGCGATCGCATTCATTGGTTACCCCTGGCAGCCTTGGGGTATTATCCCATGATACTAGTATATTGTATCATATCTAGTTTGGTTGGTATCTAAAGTTCATTCATACCTACATAGTAGATAAACGAATAGCCGAGCATGACCTTGAACCTGGAACACCAAGGTCTTAACTCGCGACTAAAGACTATCTAGGAGAGCTTGGGAGACAGGGAGGTTTGTTGATAAATAACACTTATACGTCATTCGTTAATAAATCGTCATCTTCACGGCGCGGTGTCATCCGGTATGAGCAATTAATTGAGCGAAAGGTCGTCAAAGCCACGGCCTGTTATGATATGCGTTATGCGTTTTTTTGAGTCTTCATGGCTTCAAATAGGTAGGCCTCATTCGGGAGCGCTGTTATCTGAAAGGGATAAGCCAACAGATGGACCATCTTGGTATTCTGTCATCCTGGCTGATGAGGCAAAGTTTGCATGAGAGTGAGAATGAATCACCCGGGTATGTCCTGATCCCCTCATTGTAGTTTGATCACCGTCTAAAAATGTATCACCTTTTTGAAATCTGAAATTCCCTACTGCTTCCTAAGAAAAAAATGTACTAGAAGGAGTCAATGTATAAACTGTCCTCCATAGTAAGAGGCGAGAGTATGTGTTGTAATTAGACTGTTTTTCCAACTTTGCAGCTGCTTTGGTGAACCTCGCTGTCGTATATGATGGAATTACTGCGTGGATAAGCGGTGGCTGATGTATCTGATAGGTAACTTCCATCTAAGGCAACGCGAGGCTTGCCTAAACCGCGCCCGACAGACTTAGTGGTGGACCAATGCGGAGGTAACTCAGACAATGTGGCCTGCCACGATGTCACAAAAGGCGGATACGGATGACTCCTTTCCGAAACAAGTAATAATAATAAGTCTACCTAGGCGATTCGTGGCAAAGCAGCAATGGCGAAATGCTCCGATTTACGGCAGTGAAATGACTCCAGCCTCGACTCAGCATCAGGAAGCCTTGTATCTAGATCTGAGATACTCGATGATGAGCCTATTCTTTCCAACCTGAGTAAATAAGGCTGTGATATTGAGACAAAAATAGTAATCGATTTCGAGGAATAGGAGCCTGAGGCGAAGATTGACCAGTCTAGGCTGACAACAGCCCTGGCGTTAAGGGGGTGTCGAGGTGTGACAATTTCTCGAAGCCGCAGAGTCCCGCTAGATGGGGAAACGCGGGTCCGGTCACGCCTATGTCTGTCAGTCTAGAAGTGCCACCGATAACAGATTCCAATACGAAATTCTCGTGATAGATACCATGTATCGAGATATCTTCATGCAAGATGTCGTTGAATATATGCTGGTCGTGTAAATAAGATTTGAAGAACGAGCTTTAGATTTATTTAAACGACAGTATACCGTATTCGTTGAGAATCATATCCTATCCAGTGGCGGCCATTGTCATGGTCATGTCGGCTTGACCCCAAACATAAAAACTTTTCACAAAATACATGGTTTGGGTGTTACACCGAGTTGCCACCAATGTTGTTGCTGCTGCTGTTGCCGCTGTTGCTGCTGCTGCTGCCGGCCTTTGGTGGCAATGATCCAATCCAAGTTGCTCGAAGCAAACCTCGAGGCCTTGGCTTGATGTTTTTACTACGGTACGGGTACTTTGCTTTCAAACAAGTACTCGTACATGCAAGCGGTGCATTTACGGCGGGACATGGACAACAAATAGCAAGTTATTATATTTTATTTCTTGCCAATGAAGTTATAATCCGTGGTGGCAGTTAAACAAGCAGACAGACAAAAGAAAAAAGCAAGCAAGCGACCAGTTAATCAGCCAATTCCTGTTGTTACCAGGTGCGATTATATGTGGCCGTCCATGTTGATAAACAGTATCACGAAAATGTTTGGTTGATTTATTGGTGATGATATGCCTGCAATCTGCAGGATGGTATAAAGGAATGAGGAAGAGAAGGAGGAAAAGGAGAAAGCCGGGGGGGGATTGCTGATGGAGGGATGTGGTTGGATATTGGAGGAATGATGGAAGAGGGAAGAGGGATGACTCTTCAAATTGGTCAAAAAGTCGCCGCCATCATTCCCGCGTCGATAAAGAAAGAAAAAAAGGGAATTAATTGATTGTTCTTGCTGCGTCCTTGGCAACTAGGTCGTAATGACTACTAAAAGTTGCAGTAACGCTAAACTGTAATTGGAGGAAACTAACAGCAAGAGTACTTCGCCAGCAGGGGTTTGACTGTCTACGTTGACCCACTTTGCGGGTTTTACTAACCCAATGAAAAGTAAGTTAGCTTGGTAGATTCGTACACGTACATGGAGGTGTGCTTCGAAACACCCCAGCCTCGTTACTAAGTGGCTCGTTCATTACTCCAAGTATCCGGCCTTACCCAATCATGAATTGGCATTTTCCAAAACCCCCCCTGAATTGGGGGTCTGAAGTGGCAGAAAGGTAAAAGTGATTTTCCAACTGGGTCAGGTTTTTATCTGCAGGGTGTGTGTCCTTTTTTAATGTTAGTGTATGTAGGCCGGTATGTACTGCATGGTAGGTATTCGGAGTCGTCGCTCGTTATTCGTAGTTTATGTGAATTTCCCCATCCCTATCCTCCCTTGACCGTAGCTGTATGTACACATTGGCCGTATCTAGGTATCCTAAGCTATCCCCCCCCCCAATTGTATATGTGTGTTTCCATTATTCAAAACTCGTCGGTGCCCCAAGCGTCGGCTATCCTCCCCCGTTTCCCTCTTTTCTCATCGAACAAAGCTGCCGCAATGTTTGATTTGAAGATCTAAACGACGACAAGGCGACTTTCTTGAAAGTCTGCTCTCCAGTATTGTAGAAAGCGATACCTAAAGCGCATAGCTTCTTCAACTACATTTGTTATTATTATTATTTTATTCACCACTCGAATTCTACTCTTAGCCACTCTCAAATTATTCATTTTTGTGTGCTATTAATCTTGATCTCTCCTCTATCCTCGGTCCGCAGTGGCATTGACTTGCACTCTTCGTGACCCATAGCAAGGAAAAACCAAAAAAAAGAGTCGATTCATCGATACCCATTATTAGAGAAAGAAACAAAAAAGGCCCTCAACGGAACGGAATTATACCCTACTTATACAACCAATTTTCATGTCCCAATGACATCTAACAGTCCTTCGACAATTGCAACTATTACTACTACTACATTTACTATTATCTCTCCTCTCTTTTTCTAAAACCCAATTACGCCACCAACTCCCGATTACTCAAAGGAAAAGGAGGAAAAACTGACTGTTTGCGTATTCCGTCGACTCACACACTAACTTATCATAATCTGTACTCATATACATTTTCTCTTTTTTTTTTTCTGATCACGAAAATATCTCCTCTCGATCCTTTGTTCTTTTTGGATTAAATCGCCACTTCGGTTTGAATCTGGACCCATTCCCAGGCTTCCACGCGTGTGACCGTCATTTTTCCTTGCAACGTGCAAGTTCAAGGTTGGGAGTCACCCGGATCCGCAGTTAATACAGTCTAAAGATTTACACCATTCGGTCCCCAGTGTTGGCCAGCGCGGTTAGCCACCTAAGCACCAACCTAACCAAAGTCCCAGAGAGCCCTGGAGGGACCCATCCATCCTCTTCTTCTTTCTCAGCAACAGCAGGTGCCCCAGCCCCAGTTGCCCAGGTACCTAGGAACGCACCTACCACCCCTAAGACCCAAGACCCTCCTCTGGATCTCAAGGTTTTAAGAAGGTTCAGCAAAGACCACCTGTACCAACAGCCCACACCCAACTAAGCCAGCAACCCCAGCGGTAATGATCGGACTTGTCTTCGCCACCTCACACCAGCAAGAAAGAGTCATCGAATAGGTACCTGACCTTTACCTACACCCAAAGGCCACTTAGACCAAAAATATACAATTGCTACTCCCTGTCACTTTCCTCAATTTCGCCTTCACCTGGCCTCTTTCTTACACTTCGATTTGGAACACGCGACTCGATCTCCTCTCTTCGTTCCAAAAAAAAAGAAGGAAGACGACTATAACTGTGTCGTCTGGGTATATTCGCCTCAGAATATAACTTCATTTTAAAAAGGGCTTGGGATTTCCTCCTCTTTTCCCCTTGCATTCATATATCTCTCCTCTCAATCTTACATTACCATTTACTATCCAAACGGTATAACGGTATAAGGACATGAATACTTCATCGGCATCTGCAGTAAAAAGTGGTTGCAGTTTGTACCTTGCATAAATCGATCTCTATTACCGCATCTTGTCAACCAATCCGACGTCAGCTATTTCTCAAAAAGATCGCGCCGACCCCGATTTCGATATCGATTTACCCAACTTTTAATCTTCAAACGAATCCGCTACAACTCGCGACCACCCCCCCTTTATAATCTCGAAGAATACAATACAATACAATTCGTCATCTCTTCCACCTTCTCTTCGTGTGTGAATTCTTCACAGCCAGGTAGGAGCCCAGCTTGATGCATATCTAGTTGGTGCGACTGCCGTCCTCACTTCAACTCTTTGTTTCCTTAACAGAAACAAATAACCACACAATGCAGCTTGCGATAGTCATATCTTCCACTCCAGTCGTCCGTCCCGCTCAGTCTTCCGGTTTGATCGTTCGTGAAACCTTGGTTAAAGGCACTCGTGTCTAGCTACCAAACTCTTCTTCGATATCTCTGCTTCTTTACAATAGCCATATATGCTGTTGTGAAGCCTCTCGTTCGATAAGAATTCCACGAATTGCCTCTCCGCACAACGATCTAATCAGTTGACTCTGCTTGACGGACGACTGGAGGTTTAGTCTAGAGACTTTCACTCTCCCGCCCTTCTCAAGATGATTTGCAGCGATATCGATTCGCTGGATTTCATCAACTCCCAAAATGGACCTTATAACTCTTCGATAGCCTCTTCCGCCTCATCCTCCTCGGCATCTTTTTGGTCCGAGGCTTCTTCTCAATCTTCCGACGACACTACCATTTCCGCATGCGCGCCTAGTTCTTCAGAGCGATGCGCTTCTTATTCATCATATACCCGACTATCTAGGCCCGCTCGGCCTTCGCAATCTGATATCACATGCACACAGATACCAATAACCACTTGTTGGCCGGGACAACCGCAACAAGCCGAAGTTCCGCAAGAGCTTCGGCAAAATCCAAGGCGCACCAATAGCAGTGCGACTACCAGGACCCGATGTCCTCCGCCTCTGGTTCGCCAGAGCGATCGCAAGGTCAATTTTGTCGATAGCCTCGTCGGTAAGCAGTAACGAAACATCCCCAAAACCCCCGTAACCCGAGCTCAACCGCCCCTTTAGATTCGTCGACCCAGATAGTAGAAGCAATTTGGCCACTTTCTTCTGTTTTCCATCGCCAGGAAATGGGCCACAAAGCAGTGCTACCTCTGCGCACTTTCATCCAAGAAACGCTGCGCCGATCTCGTACGAGCTATTCTACGTTGCAAGTTGCCCTCTATTACTTGATACTGATAAAACCCCATGTCCCCAAGCATGATTTCACCATGGAGCAACCCGATGATATCCACGCAAACAGAGTTCTTCAATGTGGTCGCCGGATGTTTTTAGCTGCCTTAATTCTCGCCTCAAAGTATTTGCAGGATCGAAACTACTCGGCACGAGCCTGGAGTAAGATCTCTGGGCTTGCGACACAAGAGATTAACCAGAATGAAATGGCGTTCCTCGTGGCTGTAAAATGGAAACTCCATATTACCGATGATGTCTTTAAGCGATGGACCGAAATCGTTCTGAAGCATACACCATCGCAACCTCCGTCGTCTGGTGCGGTCTGTTCTCAGGTGTCAGAGCAGCAGACTCAGGAGTGGCGGAATTTGATACTTAAGCTCGAGCCGGAGCTAGAGAATATCGAGGATCTTATACCATTGAGTCCATCAGTCCTGAAGTTCCGAGACATCACGCCGACCCCGTCTCTATCATCTCTCTCTCCCGTGTCAGATGGGCCCAGTTACGTCAACGACCCGTCCACACCGAAGACCTTCAGCATCCCCTTCGTTATGGAGCCAGCACCAGCCACTGTACATACTCCCGGCCGTCTTGCTCCAGCTTTAGGTCTACTTCCCACTCCTCGTCTCACACCGCAGCCGATTGGATTCAGTACTCCTGCCGCGAGTGCTGCTACTTGTCTTCTTAGCGGGAAAGGCTCCATGGGATTTGCCATGGCGCAAGCTGCGAATGTATCTGCTTCGCAAAACCTCGACAGGTGGGCCGGTTCGATCAGCTCGTCACCTCTGAGCTACGTTTCAACGCGTCGTTCTTCGCTTGCCAATTCTATTTCTGCGGCATCTTCACCAGAATCGATGATATCTGATTCGTCACGTACGTCTCGCTCATCCTCGATCTCATCAGCTTCGTCGTTGGCCAGCGCGCCGTCCACCAAATTGGATGTTCAGGCGCGATGCCGATACGCGAAGTTGTGTAGTGAGAGGTACAGCCTGAGACCTATCATCGCTTCTGTACCCGAAGATTACGAAGAAAATTGCATTACTTCCTCACCTGAATCATACACCGGTCCGATGGGTAAGGATTTGGTACAAATGTCAATGGAGACCCCACTGGCGCGAAGTTGTGAACTGGACGATGCCGCGAACGCAGCCCGTGCTCTGCAAGAACTTCACACCTACCACCAGCGAACGAATCCTCAGCCTTACTCGTCTACGAAGCATGGCGCAAAGCGGAGCCGGCCATTGTCGATCGACAATTCGCTTCAGGAAAATGTCCGCGAGATGTTAAGTAGCCAGTACTACAGTATCGAGGAGAGAGAAAGACACGATTCTATGATGCGCGGTCTTACACCTATGGATTTAGGAAACCAGCAAACGCCAATCCAATCCAACGGAGGTAGAAAGCGGATTTGCTGCTCGTCCGATGCTCGGACGTTCACCATTCCCGCCCTACACCCCGAAGTCGGAGGTCCCGGTGGACCAGGCATGTGGGAAGGCATCTTGAACTAGAGCCATTCGCGAGTCTATAACATACCTAGGTATTTAGGCAACCGACAACAAATAACCCTTGTGACAATATTCAATTATTTCCTTTGTTTAACAATGGGAGGGGCTCGACGGTTCTTGATACCTTTTTTTGGAAGTCAGAAAGTTTATAGAGAACCCCGACGATGGTCAAGGCACGGGCGAAAAGCTTATTTATCTCGATTCATGCATTTCCAGGATCACAGCATATCCGGGATGGAAGGTGGGTAGTTGCTTGTGTACGAATGAACATGGAGATGGGTTATTCTTTCTAATGGTGTTCCGGGGGTAATCATAGTGACGGTTGAAAGCAATAATGGCTAGTTTAGTGGTGACGGCGGCACCAACAACGAAGACGGGCAACTCGAGGAATCATGGCAAACTTAGCACCACGTGCAATGCCTCGAGCCGGGCGCCCTAAGTTGAGAGTTCTTTGTCTTTTACTTGATTTTGTACGACCGGCGACAATCGTACCCGCGAACCCGCCGATCGATAACTGGCAACCGTCGAAATGCGGGTGCTGTTAGTCCTTCGACTTAGTAGCTACGAGAAGAAGAAGGCACGCAAAACCATTATAATTTTTATCCTATCTGGCCTGAAAAGGTGTTGCGCAATCGATTATCAAGAGCGTCGAGGTACAAACACAAGCAAAACTACTAGAGAGCTTTGAGAGAACACAACCTCCGCAGATAGTATGAAATTACTGATATAGGCTTCTTCGAGCTGGGAAGAAATCAAGAAAACAAAGCTTCTGATGATTATAAACCTATTGAGTGCAAAGTTTGTTCTTTGTTTCGTTCTTTTGTCGCGTGAGCCTTGTGCATTGGAATACTGACATGAGCTGAAGCTGAGAGATGAGATGGGAAAGTGTGGACCATCAAATCAAGATGGAAGAACATGACACGAGATTTTCTCACCCGCTTACCCGTCAGAAGATGCGACGGTGCGATACGTTTGACGTTCACATTAGGTACCGAATCAAGAATTCCCCCTTTCCTCTGTTTGCTGATGTGAGGCAGGTTGGGCACTCCCAGATGAGATGCAAAGAGAGGTAATGAATGAGCGTGAGTTGGTTTCGAATCGAAAGGGACTAATCGTCGTTGGCCTGTGGATCGGCCGGTGAGTCATCGTCGACCATTATAACATGACTGACCAAAAAAAAAAGCGCGATGCCTTTTTAGATTCGTTCGAACGAGTTGGCTTTAGTTGCCGAGGGCCAACCAATCCCCTTCCATTCGTGGGGTTTATGTTTCCCCCCCCTTCCCCCTGGTAGGTCCAATGAAACCCTGCTACACTACACTGATTACCCCTTTCAGGCAACATTCCCAAGCGCCAAGATCACCCGCTGGCCAATGAGACCCCTGGTACGCTACCCGATGCGCTTGTCCTGGTAGGTCGCACCAATTGTGCGCTAGCTAAGTACATGGGTACATGTACTTATCATGTGTAATCCCGACTTATCAGCTGCTGAGCGAGCTGGCGTGAATGACACGCGCGCTCCTGAGGGGGCGTGGTTCACGATGAGGGGGCGTGTGAGGCTTCGTTGGGGGACCCTGGTAAGTTGGGTTTGTCTTTTCTCGAGTTTTGACTTGTAATTATTGTTATTATTACTACTATTATTATTATTATTATTATTATGACTCTTGGGGTTTTTGTCAAGTTATCTGTGCGTGGTTGCGCATGGGTGGAGGGTACGAGGCACCCGAGGTTGCGAGCAAACACCCGGCTCCTACGGGAAACGCGGATGGGGGGAGGTCGTCGTGTTCGCGCTCGCTGCCTGCCTGCCTGCCTATGGGCGATACACGATTCTCGCCACGATTGGGAGATTTCTATTGGATTTCTACTTGTAAGATGCTGTACTGTGGGGTTTGTGGATGTTTAGGAGTAGAACTCTGTGTTGCCCTTGCGTCCCTAAGGACGCTTGCTGGCCTGTTCCTGGGTAAGGTAAGGCAATATCCCTGGTACGGTCGTATACAAGTCATCACCGGACGATTACTAAGCCGGCTGTGTACTCGTCTTCCTTGCGCGCTGAATCAGCAAATCGTGAGATAGGTAGCTAGCACCGCGCCAGCCGATGAGGGCCTCGTAGTGGGTTTCACTCCCGATAGGTACATGGACGGTCGTAGCTGCAACATATCCGTCCGTTGCTCAGCGCGAGTGGGAAGAGACGGGTGTGCTACGGAGCACAGCGCTTCTCGGCGGAACTAAGCATCTCGAATCCTTCCCCAGGTTGGCTAGGTTTCATCGATGAGTCAACCACCAAAGGTCTCGTGGGCTACATCTTGAAACGTGTGCTTAGGGGGGGACGCGACATAGGCACGGCTAATGCATATTGTACATATTAATAGGTACGGACGTGATACCGTGCTGTCGGACAGGATGGTACATATCACATCATATCGAGCACCATATGGATTCCATGATCCTTTGCTAGTGCTTTTCAATGTCAAATTTTACTATCGGTTTCTTATGGAATTCTTACCATAAGGAGACTACCTGCTTGGTTTTGAACATACCGATATCTGGACCGTGGAATAGTAGGTGTGGGAAGAGTGTGGGTGGAACCTAATATCCATCGCGTCTGCCTATTCCCACCTCCTCTCTTCCCCGTCTTACTCATACCGAGATCATTGCTCGCCGAGCGACAGCTGCTGCAGCAGTGGCTCGGCGTGATCTTTATCTGTACCGCGTGCCTTGGAGACGGCGAGCAGGGTTTAAGTCAACTTGCTGGCGAAGAATTATCTGTATCGTATCTAGGTCAAAAGGATCTCAATGAGACGCGCTTTACGATACCAACCTGTACTGTTTTTTCCATTCGAATACTGAATCCAACCTTTTATTGTTGGGTCCTGCAATGGTGATAGGTGGAATCAGCCGGTTTTGTACCAAAAAAACCAGCGAAGTCCTTCTAAAGTCAAGATGGGATATTGTAAACCCTCCTATTTGCCAAGGAGTAATATGGGGATTCCGTTGGCGAACAAGACGCATGCAAATAGAACACACTTCAGAATACGGTCAAGAGTGCTTCTTCTAATACTACATACAACGAGTTACAAAGACTGTAAACGAGGCGAACGATGGCCCCTTACTAATGTTTATTCCTACCTACTCTTTATTATTATTATTATTTTTCAAATTATCTAGTTTATCCATAGGTATCGAGGGAGAAAACATTTGCCCCCTTTTCTATACTTACTTACATACAGAGTATAGGTTATATTATACAACCTTATTTAACCCATATCAGCCGTCAATAGACTGGACCTCTAATATTATGCCTCCATGATGGGGCAGTTACATGCAATACTGCCTAGGATCCTATTCAAAGGACTAGGGATATAAGTTCTACACATGGCCCTTTCCTTACTCTGTCTTGGTTAAATGTTGAAGTAAAGGTGGACAACAGAAAGAAAAAGAAAAGCATATTACAAGACACGTTACTCAGATAGATACGGAAGTCATATCTACCTATCACAATTCAAAGCACCTTGAAAAGTTTCTTATGGTCAATCTGTTTATTAGGAGATCCTACTGGTTATCTAGCACTACGCCTTCTTGTCGCGCAAATACCTAGGTAGCCTTCTTGTCCTCCACGGAGAGATTGACCATCAACACATATCAGAATCGAGCAGGTAAAATAAGGAATACGCATGCCGGAAACCCTGACTGCCTGAGTAGAACATCACGAAATATTCACCTGAAGTTAGCAAGAGGGTTAGTTGACAAGTAACCGAAGCGATTACCAGCCACCACCGGCATCGTTGTTCCAATCGCCGCCTGCGTTAGACGACTCCGCGGCTCCAGCGGTGTCTCCACCGCCCCAGCCATCGTCATCTCCTCGGGCATTCTCGTCATCGCTGTTGTCATCCTCGATCTTGAAGTTCGCGGGATCGACACCTTCAGGGATGTACTGCTGGAGGAAGTCAGGGACCACTTGCTTGGTCTCCATCAGGATCTTGGTTAGTTCCTCAGCGATGGGTTCGTCACGATCCGTGTAGAACGAGGTTGCGGTGCCGGTATGACCAATTCGACCAGTTCGACCTATGATGTGTTAGTCGACCACATTAACTCATTCGATTCAAGGGAAGCTTACCAATGCGATGGATGTACTCCTGAATACCACCGTGGTCCATAGACGGAAGATCGTAGTTGATGACGTGAGCCACGTTGCGCACATCGATACCACGAGCTGACACACCGGTGGTGATGAAGATAGGCGTCTTTCCAGAGCGGAAGGCTCGCATCGCGTCTTCTCGCTCGCGCTGAGTGCGATCCGAGTGCATAGAGGTGCACGGAAGACCCTTGTGGAAAAGGATGGCGTCAATTTCGTCTGCAACGCGCTTGTTGTTGACGAAGATGATGGTGCGACCGACCGGGATAGAATAGAGGAGGGCCAAAAGAGCCTCACTCTTCAGTTCGCGTCGGACAAAGATCACATCCTGTTGGATGTTGCCATGGGTGCTTCCGACGCGGCCAACACGAACGCGGAGATGGTTCATGGAGAGGTGCTCTTTCGCGAGTCGACGAACAGCTGCGGGGAACGTAGCAGAAAAGAGCATGTATTGCACACCGCCCTCCTCCTGGTCTGTTACAAATTGTTAGATACACGTTATAGTAGTAAGAGTTGGTAAACTTACCTCCACCAGTGAAGATCTGCTCCAGATCACCCTGCCAGTCCGAGTCAAGCAATTCATCGGCTTCGTCGATCACCGTGTACTTCAGTCGACGAAGGCTCAACTTATCGGGTCGTTGCATGATGTCGATGAGACGACCGGGAGTTGCAACGAGAAGATCACAGCCCTGTCCGATGTTGTCGATCTGTTCACCTAGGGGTCCTCCGCCATACACGACGCAAGGGCGTAGTCGGGTGCGGTAGCAGAACTTGCGAGCTTCGCTGAAGATCTGAGTTGCCAACTCTCGAGTAGGACAGACCACCAACACGAGCGGCTCGGCTAGAACGCGCAGAAACTTGTTTGCCTTGAACTCCTGAGGAGTCGGACGAGGAGCGACCAGTTTCTTGGCCTTGCCCATTAGATAGTTCAAAATGGGGACAAGGTAGGCAGCGGTCTTGCCGGATCCTTAGATAACATAAGTTAGCAAAATTACGTAGTATTCCATCGACTGAATAATTTACCTGTCTGAGCAATGGCGATCAAGTCATAACCCGAGCTGATTGCTGGCATGCAATACTTCTGGATAGGGGTTGGCGTTTCGTAGCCAGCCATCTTCACGTTCTTCATCATGATCGGGTGCAGACCAGCGGCCTCGAAAGTGAAGCAAGGAGTGATTCGAGTCTCACCCTCCTGGGAAACGTTGATCTCAAAGATCCTAGCAGAGTTGGTAGAAGTTAGTAGATTACGCAACATAAAAAGGTATCAAGAACTTACTTGGTGATATCAACACCTGCGCTGAAACGCTCATCGGGATGGCCAAAAAGCTCAATCTCGAGGGCGGGATTCTCAGGATAGACGTCTTCGTCATTGCCATCCCACTCATAGACAGCTTCGTTGCTGCCCCACTGGCGGTTGACATCAGTCTCCGAGTAGTCATAGGCGACCGGTGCACCCCAGTCACCCATCGGCTTCTCAGTCTGTGCTGCCATGAGGGCCGGGACGTCCAACCCGTTGGAAGCCATCTTGGTTGATGGATAATTGTTCCTTCGAGGCTAAAAATTTACGTTAACACCAATTCAAAGTTGTTGATTTAGTATTTGTTAGGATATTTGAAAATCGGAAACTGAACTCCAAGGGAAATTGACAAGCTTGTTCATGAATGGGGTATGTGTGTGGCGTAAGGCGCCTTCGAGGATATATGGAAGGTTCTTGCTGAAGTATAAGACATGAGATGTCTATTAGATGAAGAGAGACAAGTTCTGAGTATGGATTGGGGGAAAGTAAAGTAGAGTATAGAAAGAAACACTTACAGATCCTATCGGTCGTTCCAAAAGTCGTACTTAACGACTTGCGCAATACTAGAAACCTGAGAATATGTGCATTAGTCTAAGTGAGGTCGAATTATATCGACACTAACAAGATTAAGAAGAGACATTGAAGTGGAACGAGGTCAGAGAGAAGGGAGTAGTTTCCAGAAGAGTTGGGTATCGCTGGAAAGGAGTATGCGAAGATTGAACGCAAGCGATTTTGGCTTGATCTGAGCAAGGAGGGTTTGAGGCGAATTGGAGTGAGGTGGGAAAAATATGAAATTCTTTTGAAAGGTAGCGCCACTTGGTGGTGATTTCAAGCATAATTGTGGTTTGTGTAGCAAGTCGCGATGCTCATGGTAAGGAGCTTGTCTACAATACCTGGGTATATCTAGAAAGCAAAATGGTCGCATCGAGGAGCGTTGTGTAAGGGCAGGTAGAGGGAAAGTAAAGGATGAAGGGCTTACAGGCGAAGGGAAAGAATTATAATGACGTAGAAAATGGCCTTGTAAGAGGGCTTACCTTTAATAGGATGCAATTGCTGAATGGTATGGTGATCAAGGATGTCGATGGAGAAGGAGATGATGGAGAAGGAGATGATGGAGAAGGAGATGATGGAGAAGGAGATGATGGAGAAGGAGATGATGGAGAAGGAGATGATGGAGATGATACTTACCTTTTGCTTGCTGCAAAAGAAAACTAGTGAAGGAAGGTTGGTGTTCAAGGCGGATCAATGTTCTGACTTGGACAGAAGTGAAGGATTAAATAAAGGAAGGGCTAGAATAAACGTTGGAGAGGGAGGGAACCTTGGTTTAAATATTGTAAAGAGTGAGGGAATCAAGATCGAGCCCAATGGTATATACAATACTAGGTACAAGAGCGATTGCCACCAGCTGTCAGGTCTGTTATGGAAACTACATGGGTAACTCCTGAGGCATCTACTAGTTTCAATAATCGGTATTTCTACCTTTTCCGATTTACTGATTCATCGATTCTCCCGAGATGACTGGGCAGCGACGATGTGGTTATAAATGGGAAAAGGGGGGACGAGCGGGCGTATATACCCGGGTACTTCTTTCCTGAGCAACAAACAGGTGATATCCATGTGGCCTCAAACTAGGTACTGATTCACATATAATAGTCAAAGGGGGAAGGAACAGTGCAAATTCCTACCTGCCTAAGTAAGATCAGGACTCCAAAGTCACTTCGAAGTTCGAGATACATGAAATCCGGCCCTGCAAATGAACAATCTGGACGTTGATGAGAGAAATAACGACGACTGAGCAAACAGGAGCTCATTTAGAAATCGCAAGCAGCCAAAAGATTGTCTGGCACAGTGAACTATCACATAGCATAGCGCCTTGTGATATTCTCAATTGATACATGTATATAGCTACGTGTCCAGGTCTTTCTTAGGATGCTTGAAAGTCTCTTTCTATGCTTTTCAAGCTGCTTGTCTCCTGTTTCTTAATATAGGTCAGCTAGTTACCTATGGCAGGACGAAGAAGTCCACGTAGGATTTAAATTATTCTTATTGTTGTAAAGTATGCTTTGAAATTGATTTAGTCGTGTCCCTGGCAGCCTGGGTATTTGTAAGGGTGGCTATATTATGAGGTATTGATCTTATTAACGGGAATGAGGAATGGATATAATTTCTACTGGAATTGATATTCTTGGAGTTCAAAAGGAGAATTGATAATAGTATTCATGATAAAAGCCATGTATATTAAGGATTTGAAGCTCCTCCTATAGCGAGGGCGAAGTTGTATAGCTTCGAGTAAGATTTATGTTCAAGAAACGTGGACTCGAATTACCATACAACTATTCCACGACTTTGGTATTAGTTAGCTTTTGTATATTTCATGTGTTGGTATGCACTTTTTTCACGTGGTAGAATCGTATCAAGAAACAGCAAGATTATATTCGAGTAAATAAATAATCCAAAAAAGGGGGAAGGGGGTGGCTAGGATTCTGAATCATTATGAGGCGTGTCTGGGGCTTCTTCTCTTGGCGAAAGTTGGCCAGCTGGCGCCGACGTCAACTAGCTAGAATAGTAAGACGGCAGGAATTCCTATGTGAAGTGATAATATAGCTCTGCCTCTTTTCCGGAGGTACTCTGAATGTCCTATACACCATAGATTCCTTTTTAGGTTTACTTATTACTGCTATAGCCCTCCGACACAAGGAATATCAATATTCTCCAGTTATGAAGCTGAGTATTAAGAATAATAAGTCCTCAAAGATTTCAACATCAAATCGGTAATCGTCACAGGAAGGAGAAAAATATCAATAACTTGGAAGGTGTCTTTGTTTGTTGCGTATCGCATTCACAAGCTATACCTGGGTTACTAACGTATATAACCCAGCTACATGATATAACCATCCCACAAGTGCTCGTCATCATCATCAAGTCGTGAGTTCTGCTCGTAGTCGCCCATGCCATCCTTCAACACCAGATCCAGCGTCGCCGCGGCCCTCCCAGCCGTCCCCCCTTCCCGCTTAGCCATATCCACGCCAGCCTCTACGGCGGTCCTAAATCTCTTCTGGAAGACGTCTTGCCTGTCCTCCCGATTGCGGTAGATCTCGCCGTCCTCGTCTCTGGGAGGTTTGAAAAGGCCGAGATACCCAAAGGGGTCTGACGTACATGACACGCGGCTTATGTTGCTGGACCAGTCGTTGGGGGTCCAGGGCGTGGGAATTCCTGGCTTGAAGCCTGCTTCTAGGAATTTGGAGAGGACTAGCATCTGCCGTGGGAATGATTGTCCATATTTCTTAGCACCGAATGTAGTTCTAGGCGCAGAGGTCCACCCGCTCTTCGTTGTGTTGGCTGGGGTGACTTTGACCGTCCATCCTAACACCGACATGAAGTCTCTGAGCGGTTTGACCCAGCAGCCGGGACCTGAGACGACTTCCTCTCCGGCAACGTCGAGTAGCCATTCCATGTAGTTGAGGCCGTCATCCTTGACCTCTTGAGAGATGTTGGTCATAGTCCCTCGAATATAGAGCATGACCTTCTCCACGTGGGGCCGGACTTCATCTGCGGGTAAGTTCCGCAGTAGCTTCAGTAACTGACCCCGTACGGGCCCGGAGGAGTCGGACATCATCGGCAGGAGCTTCTGCAATAACGTTGATGTGCCTACCGGGTTCGTCGGCGGAGTCGTTGAGAGTTGGCCCGCAAGGTATGATAGCGCATCTCGACGTTGAGTGTCTGAGCGTGAGCTCGTGAGGGATAGAGTGTGCTTGAATCGCTCGGTCGGATCCGGCGCATTTTCAGCTAGCTGCTGCTGTAATACGATAGCTACGAAGTCTTAGTGAATTGACCTTTGAATTGTATTAATATGCGATTTGTGTATGGGCATTGTTATACCTTTAGATCTAAAGCTCGTATCTGTGAAATTGGAAGCTTTCGGCTTCGTTTTTCCTACTTTCAGCTTGGGCTTTTGAAAATCCTTCTTCTTTTCCTTCTTCTTCTTAGCACTGGAACCCATCTTGTCTCGATCATTGGGACGAGTAGGAATCGGCGCGATGGTCTTGTTAATGCTGAGTATGAAATTAATTCGTAGCACCTGGGCACCTAATATAATCAGTCGAACAATCGATAATCTTATCCTTATCTTCTAATTATCCGATCCAACTCTTTGGCGGTAAAGCGCGGCAGAATCTTGATGAGGTTAGATGCGGTTTTGTCAATTCTTATCTTATCGAAATGACTTAAGCTCCAGGGGATGTCTGTCTACCCTGCAGTAACAAAACATCATTCTTTCATCTTGAAAGCAATCTCTTGCCCACCGTGATCCAAGTCGTTCTTTCAAAATTACAGACAAGAGAAAATGGCGGAAAAGGCAGTAGTAAGAATAACTACACTCAAACTTCATTAAAAATTGCATCTAGCTAACAACTTAGCCTTCTATCAACACGGAATCCATAGAGGAGGCCTTGCACAGGCTCTCCAAGAAGCCCGGCGTCAAGGCCTGGCTCATGCTAGACCAGACCAACGGCGCCGTCCTCAAGACAAACGGCCAGATCTCTGCCGTTCGACCCGCGCGACCTATCAACAAGACCTCGCTGCCGAGCCCCACCGGTGGTTCTTTCTCGACCGACGTCAATGTCAACACCCATAACGAGACACAGGCCGCCCAGGAACTCGCTAGCATGGTCTGGAGCTTCCTGAGCACCGCGGGGAGTCTGGTAGACGAGATTGATTCGGAGGTGGGCATCCTCAACGACGTTTATCAGGCTGATGAGGTCAGGGGCTAATAACCTGGTGTAGGATGAACTGAAGCTGCTTAGGCTGCGCACGAAGAAACAGGAGATCGTCATCGTGCCCGAGGCCAAGTACATATTGGTCGTTGTCCACGACACGCCTCCGGTGTGATGTCACGCCATCACATCCTTATCACATTTCTCGATCCTGGAGACTTTCTAAAGCCAGCTTTATGGCGTACACGGCGTTGGGCGGCGTTCGGAAAGGCATTATACCCATTATTGCCGGGGCGCATTTGATTTCATGATAGGGCAGGCTTTCTTTCGAAATCAGCGGTCCTGGCCTTGGAACTCCTGTCAGTTCCAAGTCAGGGGCCATCCATGTTGTTGCAGATATGTGCCTTAGGAATGGGCAACTTCTCGTGGCCAGCCCTAGACAAAGTGCTAAACCCATAGAAGTCTAGCGTGCACGTATTGGTGGGTATAAGATCACGCTGAAGTTGGTCTACAAATTCTGACATGAGGTTGCAATATACTCATCAATACAAATGAGATTTAAATACGCTACATTGCCCTACTTCAACTTTTATTATATTGAAGACCACACTAGCTTGTCTACCACTGGCCACCTGGTCCTTATACAGAGGCAAGGACGCCCCCATCCCAGCCTGCCTTAGTATTTATTGGGTCGTGTGGTATGCAATAGGTAGTAGTTTGTGTACGTCGTTACATCTGCTTTGAAGGTTGACGCCATGATTGTCTGAAGCTTAAAATAGCATCGCTATAGTAGTATCGCTAAGGAAAACATGGTGCGTTCATACTAAGCGGGGCTAAACTAACAGGGTACAAGAAGATCTTTCGAGCTTCTATGGTAACATTTTGGACAACTTGCTGCCCTACAAGCACTCGATTTGCCATCTCGCTAATCGATAGCATTCTGATGCAGTGCCTCGAGAACTGATAGACGTTAAGGCGTGTTGTCATTTTTGGGGAATCCCTAGACCATGTCTGCGTAACAACGCGCCAACTGGCATAGCAAAAGTCCACTACAGCAAACGACCCTTAACTTAGGAGTATCGACTTGCGTTTCTAGATCTGGAGTGTTCTGAGCTTTGGCCTCTTACCTACCTTCAGCTTGATTCTTGATGAATGGAAGAGACGGGGCGTCAACATCACGACGGTACCAATTTTCATCTTCGTTAGGTCCGCATTGTGATAGTTGACATTAGCCCAATATATGGTGGCGATATTCGACGAAACACTGTCGTAGGAGTGCCAACCCATCTGTCACTTTGCTCGCTGATAGGTTGATTTAAGAGGGACGCTATCTGATTACCCTATTCACTCTATGGACACTCGTCGAAGCTATTACTCTTACTGGGTCCTTCGCTCCGAGGCCGCTGATCTGAGAGTCCTGGCGGTTGTAAAAGTTCTCCATCGGCCGTACGGTATATACCGGATAACCGACAGCGTGGTAGCTGCATGTCATATAGCTGAAAAACATGCTGCTGGACGTATAGGTAGCTAAACCCAACAGAGCTGAAACTTGACGCATGCAAACCCCATACTTCTAGCGTGAAGAATTGATGATCACCCAACTAGAAGTAGATAGGGAATAGATAGAACTCATAAAACGCGCATCAGCTCTCGGATTCGCCTCGTAATGTCAACACCAACCGAGTTGGCAAGTGCTTCCGCCTGCTGGATGCGAATCTGATGCGAGCTATCCGAAAATGTTGACATCACTCGAAGAATTCTGCTCACGGAACCCCCATTGTTGTCAGGACCACGAAAATCCCTCGCGTGAGTAGGCGTGGTTATGATAGATGAAACACGTTTCGGCTCCACACGTAGGCTTATGAGAAGTTTTCTGATGGGATTTTCGGGTGAAGTTCCAACAACTGCATAGGTAAGTCGTGCCTAGTAAGTTTAGGCTTGACCTTCATAACTTTCCGATAGCTAATCTGCTATGATCTTGACGCTAAGCAATTGCCGGTGCTTATTGTTCTTTGTAGGCAAAACCTCCGTTCCTTCGCGCCGTGCCCGTACAGCCTCATCCTTACGAGACGATAGAGCTACGAAACATTTGGGACGACATATGTGAATAGCCAGTCTTGGCAGGTAATGACGTCCCGGACGCGTACATGTGTCACGGGGGCACCGATTTGCACCACCGTGGCTTGAGATGGATCTGTCCGTATTACAATATTGGGAGGTGTATGAGAATATGCATCGGAAGACACTAACCTGGGCAATTTAAAGGCCACATAGCTCGTATCGCGAGTCATCATCAGACCATCGTAACAAAAGTTGCTCAGAGCGGACTAATTTGATATCAATTGGTCGGTGATAACATTAGTAAGGTGGGCAACATACGCAGTAATGGGTAGGCGACAACTTGTCCTGTCTTACACCAAGAGCTAATCACGGCGTTCGAACCATCACGGGCGATTAGGCCAACTCAGCTGTAGTGTATGTAAGATTCTGGGGGTTAGCTTGCCATTTGTTTCAGATCAAGTGGGATGGTCTATGATCGCCGTTAGGTACGCTGATCGACAGGCTCCGTCACCTTTTGAGCGATTCTAGAATATTATAGTCAGCGCCGAAAGTGCTATACTATGTAGGTGTGTAGGTCCTAGGATGGAGTAATATATACGCGCTAGAAATGCAGGTAAAATATATCCAGGCCAGGATACTCATCCAGCAACTGTCCTCGAAATATGATTGACCGGTTGAGCTGGTTGATATGATCTGACCAAGAATCCTGTTGACATTTGAGGCTCTCGTGTCACATGCAGCGAATAGAATTTGTAGTTTGGAATCCATAGTTGCTTCAAGGCAGATGCGAACAAATTGATCGTCTTTGGAACCTTCGATAGGAGCATGGGTCAGGATGTCATGTTTCGCTTCTTCGATGTTGGCCAGCATGTCCCATGTAAATTAATGACATGTCCGGATCTTTCGGTTGAAGTCTCCAGAGAAAAGACCCTACAACCTTACATTTAGCTTAAAGTAGTATAAACTCCCCCCTATGATAAGGCTCGGGACCTGACTAATAAGTGTAAGGCGCGTGGATTATAGATTGGAGATCGAGACGATACTCTTTGCGATGTTGGCATTGTTTCGAACTATCAATCAAATAGGAGCAGGCCCTCCACAGTAATGGCGATTAAGTCTGTGCTCTAATGTGATATAGAGTCTCTAGCCGTTTGTAGCTGACCGAGTCCATACTGAAGTTAGTAAATGATTACTACCTAGGCGCGTAGCCTGGTTTCATTTTGGCGCCATGCCCTACAGATGATGGACTCGCGGCCCGGACGGGGTAGTAGAAGCTTAGTAGAAGAGTGATAGAAAACGGAAGAGGCTTGAAAGTATGGTTCGGTGGATCTCAGGTGGGAAACCGCTCACGCAAGCAGGCAAGCCACGTAAAGCATGACGGCTGAAACTGCGTGGGAACCCCCAGACTGCCCAGAGAAAACGTGGATTGTATATTGCTCCAGTTAATGTCGGTGTGGCTTTTCCTTCCAGGAATGCCACGACTGTTGGATAGAGTGGGATGTTCTTTTTATTGGGTTTGGAATTGAATGCCCGAAATTTCGGATGGGGGTTTCGAAGCTACCGAATCCGTATAGCGAAAAGTCCCAGTCCACCCGACTTCTGGAACCTATGAGCAGTGAGGTTCACTTGAAACAATCCAAGATGTGCATGATGGCTAGCTTACCGGCTGATTTATCTCACTCATCCATGGCTATCACGGCCTAGGTGCATGGGTATTTGCACCCCATGGCCCTGAATCCGTAATGGATCGAGACGATGCCCGGCACTTTCGACGCTAGCTTGGCGGCTCATGGCATTCACTAATACTATGTACTTGACGATTCGGAGGAAACCTACTATTCCTGGACGTACATAGATAGATAGGTCGAACGTGAGATGGATAGAGACCTAAGGTTTGATTTTAATAATAGGTTGCGCCGCCCAGCCTGACCTCCCACGATTGTACGATCTGAATTTTACACCGGCTTTTGGGTGCATCCTATCATCGTCTCTCTCGCATGACAGCAGTCTTGTCTCACGGATGATCAAGCTGCCCAGTTAGCATCTCCTAAGCTCGAATCTTTGTTTTAACCTCAATCTCAACCACTACTGGTTGGCTTGGCGGTCCTCCTCATGGCACACTCATAACCAAGTACGACAGACTTTGTTCTGCAACCTCGATGCAGCTTTTGCGCTGCGTATCGTTGGACGTCACGTCTGACGCCTTGGACGACCGAGAAAGTCCCTAATACTCGTTCATTCATCAAGATGCCTTCGCTGGCAGTGCTTAAACGCTCAGCACTGGTCTTCATTACCGACGCCAAGGAACCAAGAGATGGCAGCCGGCATCATAAATCATATAATAATTATAACTGCGGCACGAATTTTCGAGATTTCATACGTCGGCCAGGAGGTCAAATTGGAAAGACTGATTCAGCGCGAACACGGAATCGGTTACGAAAGAGCATGAAAGAATGTAAAGATGAAGAGAAGAAAGATGCACGACGATGGTATGAGCATGGGTATAGACATGGGCACGGGCACCGAGATAAAAAAGATGGTGAAGCTTCGGGTTTAGGTTTAAGCTTAGGCCTAGGCTCATACGGCGCACGCGGAGGGACAGGGACAAGTACCAGTACATTTGATGGTGCGGAGAAACCAAAGGCCAACACAGCAGAAACCATGGTACGGTACCTCTAAATTATTTCCTCTTTGAGTAACCCCTACCGCAACCTTTACCGCCCTTACCCTCCTAACCTCTCTTTCCATCCCCTCTTCTGGCACCTGTCACCTAGTAATTGTTTATTATTTGCTAGGTGATTTAGAGTATTGTAACAATTGGCAGTTGCCAAATAGATTCCCAATGACTCGGGAGTCAATCCTTTCCAAGGCAACCCCAGCTTCAAGTATTGTACAATACAATATCCAAGTACAACACAGTTCCCTTTTTTTTTTCCAATTGAATGAGGGGTGGCCACCGGCCAGAACGGAGAGAACTGTGGGATTAAGACGCGAAACCCCTAAAAATCGTCTTATGACCTCAGCTGATGTTTCTCTACTTTCGTACCTAGACCCTGCATGCGCTGTTTTTCCTTTTTTCCCTGAAATTGAATTTCTCGTTTCTCAATTATTCCAATAGCAGGAACCATTAGACAACGCAGCTTGAATTATTGCCTTGGTACGAGGTAATAATAATTATAGCACGTGTTTGATAGCCGTTCTAAGAAAAACTACTTCCTAAACAACATTGGAACCTCTTCGACGAATCATTTATTTTATACTTCACTTTCACTGACTCTTTTAGGTTGCATCTCCGGGTCGACTTTCAAGCCCGCGGCCATCTTCAGAAAGGCCGTTGTTATCTCCGCGCTCACTAAATTCTAACAAGCCACTACCGTCTCCGCCTCCTCCGGGCACAATAGACAAAGTCGATGGCAGACCTCCTAAGCCAGTGCTGAAACTAAATCGCATCATGGCTACATTAACCGACGTCGAGATAGAGAAGTTGTTCTCCGGAGCTCCGCAATTCTTCGCTCGCTCTCAGGGTCACGGCACCGGAGCCCCGCATCCATCCGTCGCTTTCCCCTGGAATGATGAGCTGGGTATCAGAGACCTAACTGACCACGTCCAGATCGGCGACGGTGCTTGGGGTTGTATTACTGCAGGGCCGCGTATTATTCATCACGACCCTATGTCCGTAGCATCACCATCCGTCAAGAAACGCCCTCACTTTAATGCACGATGTCAGGAGCGCCCAAGCATGCTTAGCATGCAAGGTTTAGAGAAAGGCACCATCGGTTACCAAGCTGCTTTGGAGATTTCTGTCGCAGATGCCTTGCAGGAGGAGCAGTACGGGTTTGACAGCTTGGGCTCCAAGGGTCATGTGATCGTAGAGCAGCGACAGAGGCTCATAATGTCCAAGGATGGTTTACGCCATTTGGATGATTCGACTATCATGGAACAGTTAATGAAAAATGAGGAAAGGTACCAGGCAGAGCGACGTGGCGCACGGATGAAATCCCAGGAGCTTTACAGCGAGCTGTTCACGAAAATCCTCCATCCGCCGACGAGGGTCATCGATCCTAAGGATCCTTACAGTCTTGCTGTGCAGATTAATGCCTTGGTAAAAGTGCTGGGGGCCCCAAATGCTTGGGTCGACTTCTCTCGTGTCGAATGGAGGGTCCGCCTCGGCCAAATTTTGTGGGCCTTCCCCTTAGATGATGAGATTTTTGACGGAGCAGCGATCAATGAGGGGAACGACGCTCAGGACCGCAGCGAGGAGCGATATTGGTTACTACTCCAAATCCTGATTGCTTGCGAGCTTCTCATCCGGCTAGACGCCATCACCGAGGGCGATGAATACGGCTTAGGTCAGAGCCTCAAGGCGTCTGAGGTCCACAGATTTGAGAAGGAGGCAAATATTTCTGTCAAATGGTCCTTAGTCCTCGCTCGCGCATGGCTCGAAAACATCACAGTTACGAAAACACACGTGACCCACCCCGAGCCATCTACGCCCAAGGGTTGGCTGTCGTCGCTAACGAGTAAGATGAATCTCAAGCATGAGCACATGTACGGGGCGCATCATATTGACCACGTTTCATCTCGCCAAAGTTCCCAGTCCGAGATAGCTTACGCAATCCAGGGAAAGTATACCGAGAGGCAGGCCTATGGGTTGATACATTTCGCGCGCAAGTTGCGCTGGCCGGAGATACAGTTCTCTGGCTCAAAATTGGCCGAGAAAGCCATAGCTCTGGGTAAAGCAATACCTATCACTACACCTCCTGTTATGCATGATTCCCGACACTCTTCATACTTTTCTGGTGACAAACCTTCTGTGCATGACAGGAAGCAACCATCCAGGAGGCGGAAGATCGAAGCAGCTTTGCACGCATCAGGGTGGTTTTCGAAGTCATACATTTCCGGTCTAATCCTACCCGGCGATATGCTGTCCCACTATCTTATGTCAGCTCTGTTCGAAGTTGATGAAAATGTTTTGACAAGACTTGGCCCAATGACTAATCTATGCGGTGGTTTTATTTATAGCGGGAAGAGCTTTTGGAGTACAGCCTGCGTTGTAGGTCGTGTTCTAGCTGCCGGGCAAGGTGCTGCAGAGTGTATGGGCTGGATATCAAGCGACGTGCTCCCCCGTGGGCTTGAGGAGGGCTGGGTTAATGTCGCCGTCGATACTATTCCAGGTAAGCTGAAGATAACTCGATTTAATGCGTTCTCTGTTAATTATAATTGTAGCCGATATCGCTCGAACGGGGAGAAAAGCTCGGATATATGGAAAGACCACCATAGAACGAGAATCTGATGTTCTGGGAGACGCCGAACCTTCAAATGTGCTTCCTGCCGACTTCATTATTCCGCACGAGAACGCATATGCCAAGCCACCACCATCGAATATCAGAGTAGAGCTTAAATCATTGAACTTATACGCCCCGATAGATAGTGTGAGCACAACGCCCACAGCGGATAAGGGGTTTCATCCATTCTCCGACTCCAGCAAAGAAAAGGTCCCTGAAATCCATACCTACCCTGCTTTTGCGGCGTTTGCGCTTTCCCATGACTCACTTGATGGAGACGAATACCATAATTTCGCACTTGGTAATGATGTTTATTTTGTTACAGCGCACCCTTGCGTTGCGTCTAGTTATGTTAAGTATTTCAAATCCCCTACTAGCCCTACTATTCAACAAATCGACGTTGGCGGCCACGATCTTAATGGGAAGCCCTCTAGCCCAGCGCACATCACAGGTAAGCGTTCCCTCCACCATGACACACGGTACACATTACTGACATGAAATTCTAGGTCATCCACTCCATAGGTTCTACAGTTATACCGCCATACACCTTGTGGATCTCATTAAGCAACACTCCACATCATTAGAGGACTTAGTAAGCAAGGGTGCATCATACGCCCACTCGAGGAGCCCCTCGTTGGCTTCCGTCGCCAACAAACAACCCCGCTTCTTAGTCATTGACTGCGTAACGGGCTTCGCTCCACCACAGTCACCAGACATGCCGTCCCTCTCTCGCATGTCCTCGCTATCATCATCATTTGGCATGGAACCAGCCAATGTGCCACCAATCCGAATGCCCGGCTCGCTGGAGCTGGAGCGACGGCCTAGCACTGCCGCCTCGTCTCGCAGCAGGGTGGAGCGGATAGACCCGCCAAGCCCGAGTCCCTCGTCCAGGATGCGGCTCGGAACGCGTAGGAGGCAGTTCGGGTCCGACCTCGAGATTCTCGTCCGCGCGCTCTGCGCCGAGAGGGGATGGAACGCAGTGATCAGCCGCCGTAGGAGGGGTTGTCTAGCTTGCGCCATACGAGAGGCCGGCGCTCTGGGTTGGAAAGTCGTCGTCCGAGTCGAGTGAGCATAGGCGTAGGAGTAATCGTTTTTTTTCTTCATACAAAAAGTTACCAACATCACGGGTAATGAACGGCTTCTACGGGGCGGTCAAAAATTGCAGCATCATCAAAGGAAAATTAACGCACAGTTCAAAAACAGGTTACGGGTTACGAGGGCGGATACGTTTTTACGAATGGCGCGCGCGCGCGTGTGTATATAGTGGTTGTCGTCGCTTCTTTTGTACACCTTGCGAGATACCCAGCTCCCTAAGCTTTTAATCAGGAAGATATCAACCTTTAATATTGTTTTGTTTGGCTTGAACTATGATGCTGGGTGAATTATGGCGGTGGCGTGTCGAGATACGAGGACTTAGTCGAGGTTTAGTACAAGTATCTTCTAACGGGATACTGTAAAACCGAATACCTATAGCCAAAGGTAGTGTAATAACTGTGATCCTAACAGCTCATGATCGAGGATACTTTGGGCGGTACCGCTATAGGGAGCCGTTCCAGTATGACTGGGAATGACGACTAAGCGTTAGGGCTCTTCATGAAATTGACTAGCGACCCCTATTTGGCTTTCAGGGGTTCTCTCCCGCCAAGCTACTGACCTAGTAAGCTCCAGCACACTAGTGTACTTAGACAATCCTTGGGAAGTCTCGTCTCCAAGTGCCGAAGTACAGATACTACCCTAGGTAGGTACAGAACGTAAAGAATGCATGTCGTTTTTACGCAGAGGATGCCAATATCTCGCTCTTAACACATTCAACAATCAGATTTAACCTAGTCGTTTCCTGTTATCACCAGATATGAGCTTTAGGTGCGAGCTCAACTTGTTTCATTAGGTATGCTAGGATTTCTGTAGAACGGTACAAGATATTACCTACTGAGGACTTAGGTAATTAGGTAGCAAGTTCAAATGATCGCGAGCGTCTGTATCCTGGGAATAAGATGGCCTAATTCGATAAAGTCGCACACTGCTAATAAACTCGTTCTGCAAACATTCCCAGGGGTTATTTCTTGCCGAGCATGAACCGCCTTATAAGGTGGACGGCGCTAGATCAGGGGGTACCAGCCTGTCGGGAGTTGAGTGGGGGTATATAATATGACGGACAGTTATTAGGGAGGCCCCTCGTTCATTCTGTGCCTCTGTTCTTAGGTATTACAACAAAAAAGGCAAACTAGAAAGATGAATCCATATGAAACGGACCCTGCCAAGATACCGGCTACAGACTTGCACGCCTATGTCTCCTTAATTTGTCCCCAGCCCGCCACCAGGGCCCTCAACCGACGACGTCGTCATCCGGTACTGGGAGGGCGTCATCTTCAGCCAATGCACTCCAGCCAATCGAATGTACGACGTTGAGGGCTGGGGGGACGTATTTGCTTTGGGTAGTGTCATCGTCAAGTCCAGCCATCTGAGCGCCGCTCCTCCGCATCGAGACCATACGTGGTCCGACGCTAATGAGCCGGTGGCTATTGCTCTAGCCTCTGATGCCCTGCGGGAGATTGGCATTCGGGTTCCCACTATCTATTTCCAGGGGAAGGTATATATGCATTAGCGGTATTACCATCTCAAATCTGTTGACTGGCTGATATCTCGCTTTTAGATCAATCAGCGCAGCATAGTTATCCAGGCCCGCATCCCCGAGGTTGGTCTCAACGTGGCTTGGCCTTACCTTGCGCACACGGACAAGGTCTCCTTTAAGCAACAGGCGCGCAAGATTATCAAGAAACTAGAGGGAGTACCACGGCCGTCGACCATGGATGCCACGGCGTCGTCGTACGTGGTCCCCGACCCAGACCCGGTGCGGAACCGGGGCAGCACCGAGACGGTGTATGACTTGCTTTTCGGCGATAGAGATGACGGGAAAAGGCTAGGGTTTGTGCACAATGACTTTGACGAGTCAAACATCATCGTGCAAGACGGCAAGATCGTCGGCCTGATTGACTGGGAGATGGCTGGGGTTTTTTGGGCTCAACCGCGCCGGCAGGGTCCATGCTCTATGCGGGGCGCAAAGACGGGAAGATCTTCAAAATGCCGGTTTAACTGAAAAACAGATTGACGGTATTACGTTCTAGAATGATCTATATGTAGGAATATAAAGGCACCCTTAAATTTTACCGCATTCAAGTCCCCTTGAGGTGCTTATGCTAGAATTATAGTCTGCCACTGAGGTTGGAGTACCGTCCAGCCAATTGGATCTACCAGACCAATAGCTAGGCGCTTCGGTACATCGTCGTTTGTGAGTATCATAACATATAGGCCCCAGGGCTCCCCTACAAAGAAGTGATACCCAACCGTCCTCGTTCTACCGACAGCGCAAGTGGCTCCTAAGACAGCCATACGGAATGCAGTATCGCTTGGGAATAATCGTCTGGCGGCTGTCCGCACCATCGGCCTGGTTTTGCCCACTACTCCGCCCTCTGCGTTTATGATATCAAATGCGACATACCGGTCGTTTTTCCTAGCTGCGGCAGTTCTGTGCTTCGATGGCTCGCGGAGTCGCAGAGAGGCGCAAGTGGTGTTGAACACTACGCTGCACGGATAATTTCGTGCTCGAGCAATGGCATCCTGCGATAGCTCAGCATGATGCTCTGCTTCCCACGGGCTGTGCACACATATATCCCAGGTTGGATAGCCGTTCATTGGGAGATAGCTCGCTTGGAGATTATCGCAATACGCTGACCTTCGCTCCATTGCGGTCATGTGCGATAGAGACGTCCTGCTGAACCAATACCAATGCTCCTTGATAGGCGTCACGTTCATAGTCGTGTCGACATAGTAAAAGGTCACGAGATTAGCCATCATCGGCTCACCCGTATAATTAAATGGATCCCATTCCATTACATTCCTGTCCCAATCCCCGTGACTACGGCTCCCTTGCGACGCAGCCCAGCTCCAACTAGGGATATGTTCTACAGTATCTCGTGTGCCCTCCACTCCACTATCGCACCAAAGTAGGGAACGGTAGAGAAAATGCGTCATCAGTCCATACAGAAAGGAAGTTTGATATTTTGCAACGAGAAAATTCTCAACACCCTTGAATGCCCTAAGTATATCCATCTTTGGATCCCCGAGCGTTCGTGAGAGATAGTCTTCTAGTGGACTAGCATAGTGGTGGAACTCGAGCTCTTCGCGCTCTTCGCGGAATTTTAGCCCATAACTGAAATGCTTTTTTGCTTCTCTGATTTGATGCTCATCCTCGTGGTATGTACCGTAAGCGCAGTTGAAATAGACGTGCTTTCGGCCGAAGAATATATGTCTCCTCGACAAGACTAATTCTTGGTACGTCCAACCCCTGGTTTTCCATTTAGAAGCATCGACCACGGCATTCAACTGTGGTTGGTTTATGCCCAGGTTGTTAGATCCCGCTTCGATATCCCACGTTGTCTTATCTCGATCAACAGACGATACCTCATGAGGCGATATCTGTCGCGGTCGTGTGGAGACACCTGGCAAGCCCGATGCTCCTAACGCAACGATAGTCAATTCGGCTTTTTGGTAGATCATATCCATGGCGTTGATCTGATCGATCTGTGAAGAACCTGAGTCGCTCTGTATAATGCAGAAACGGTCCACCCAGAGATAGCGAATGTTGATGTCGACACATAGTTGGATAGCATCTGCAACGATGACGGGTAGTTCCTTTATCTTCTCCTTTAATGAATATGGGCGCGCAAGCTCATGCGTATTTGATGGCTCTAGCTTGAAAGATATCTCTGGGGTTTCACCGGAGGGGAGGGCTGCTTCTGACCAGACGTAACTCAGCGCTACATAGCGATCTGGTTTCTGATTCTCGACGATACACCACAAATGCGTGTCTATTAGCCGAAACCCTGGCGGGAGCGCCTTTAGTCCAACGATACCGTTACAACGACCACCATGATCTGCCTTACAACACTCTAGCCACTCCTCAATCGCTTCAGTATTGACAAAAGTCCTGTCCCATTTAGTAACCTTATTTAATCTATACCCCTTTGACTCATAATGTAACACCAGCTCGATGTTGAAAGCTTTATACTCGATGACAGTGTCGTCTGACGACGAGACGTGGGAAATGCAGACGGGAAGCAAGCACCTCTCTGTCAAGTGCGAGGGCGTCCTCGTTGCTTCCTGATCATCTTTCCAGTTTCGAGGTCGTGGGGACTTCGATACCAAGGGGAACGGATGCCATGTGGCAATCTTTACATTATTAAGGCCTTTAATGTGATCTGAGAGGACGCCGCTAACGACCGTACATACTAAGCAAGACCTCGCTGACAATGAGTCTAGTCGATGGAATGTGGGCGGCTCGACACGAGGAGACCCGACTATGTGTACGAGACGTCGATATAGTATCTGTGGTACATAACGTAGGGCAGCTGTAAAGAAGCTCGTGTCAATGTGTATATATTCATACTGTTTACAGCAAAGAACGTGCGTGAGGTCATCCCAGCACTGACATTCATCACACAGATTGGGGTTGTGGTGGGCTTCCCGGTTGTCGCAGATGAAACAGGCGACGTCGTTGAACCGCTTGCAGTATTCGCACTCTGTCATCTTCAATCTGATGTGTTCGAAGCCCCTTATTCCATAGGGGAAATCATCATAAGGGGCATCAGCTTGAAATCCAGACAGCTCAGCGACCCCCACTTCCCCTCATGTTAGGTACCTGTCGGAGTTAAGGCAATTGAGGGCCTTTGTGATTTAGTTTACATCAACTGTCGTTAGGCCGCTATGCAGTTATGCTGTAGCATTATTATTGATCATGACTATGGCCAATGAGATATAATAGCAGTAACTATATATATGGCAAGCTCCTACATTACGTCGATGTATGTCCAATGGCTGTCTTGTTAAGCTGTTGTATTATAAGCCTCTCTTCAGACTTCGGCACCCAATGAAGATGTCACCCCCTACTGTTCAAAGGGCTAAATCTTTACGCGGAATTCTGATAGCAATAACGAAGGATGCTGGACTAGAGTAAGGCTTCATCGTTTTAAGAGTTCCTTATCTGTTACAATTTGGGCCTTTTCCAACGAATTTTCGTCAATCACCACTCAAGGGAACTAACTACCTTCTTGAGTGCTTTCAATTTGAAAAGAGGATTCATGCAACCGTCACTATTCGAAGGTCTTTCGCAGGTTATGAGAATTGCGCCATCGATGAGAAGTCAAAGTCGCCATTAAAACCCACATCTGTCATCAACATCCAACTTCCATCATCCTGGACGTTCTCCGGCAGCCACCTAAGGGGCGTATCAATTGGAATAGAAAAGTCAAAAGGTTTGGTCGAATTCTGGTCTTGGATGCAAGGGCCGTCATTTGTTGCCATTGGGTCAACGTCGATTCTTCCAGGAATCATAAGTTGTGGTTGAGTTAAAGGGGCCGTTGTGGATCCCAGCGTATTTGAGCTAACGTCAACGCCCGTCATAGGAGAATTAACCCTCGTTCGAGCTGCTGAGTTTATATTTCCATTCTTCTTGGATGTTTTCTGTCTTTGAAATAGCTGGGAAATGGTCGCTGCACAGCGAGCTGCCGCTGGCGTGCTATTCGCCTGCCTGAGAATCTCAAGTCCGAAATGAAGTCTCGCATTGGCTTCTCGAGCTAACACCGAGTCTCCAGCCGAACCTTCATTCTCAGTAAAATCAAGCACGTTTATCGTGCATGCGACAAACAGTGTATAAGTCTGTAGATATGTAACATAACGGAAACCGAAGCGCTTGACGTGTAACATGAAGACTGTATCAACCATTTGAGACGCTTTGGTGCATCTCTCTTTCGCGCATTGATGTACTGTTCGATAAGGTCGGCATAGAAGAATCGTAGCGGCATGGTACGTTAGATTTAGCAGTAAGATGTGTAGTGGAGGAGACACTATGGTCGCAGCAGCTTCTTTGATGAACAATTCCGGAGACAATCGATCGGCCCAGGCCTGTAATCTTTTCAAAGTCGTGGCGAGATACACTAAAAGGTAATCTTGCTGTCCCTTATGCGGCCGTGAGTATAACTTATCGAGAATGCCTTCCGTGATAAAGGAGAGCTCGCAATAAGTCGCGAATCGCGTGCTGCTCAGAGCCTTCTGTTTCACGAGGCCGTCTGCGAATGAAACATGGCCTGTCATTGGTGGCCATACTTCATCGTCTGCCTCGTGCCCGAATGGTAACGTGTCAGATGTAGGCAATTCCATGAAGCAGTTTACCGTTGCTGCTCGGCCTAGGCATACGCTCATGGTTTTATCCCATGTATAGCAACTCCAGAAAACCTGTTGCCGCATTGCAAGATCTTCTTCAGAGAATTGTTTCGCTAGGTGTCCTAGCTTCTTAGGAGAGACGTCTATCCCTAGATCTCGCATCATTCGAAATGCCATTCCGGAATAAAGCCAGCCCTGGGACACTCGGCCACAGGCACATTCACGGACAGAAAGTATGAGCAGGCCTTGAATCGTGGGAATGGAGCTCCCCTTTTCAATATCATCGGGTAATAGTTTCAATGCTTTCGTAGCAAAGTTGTGTCCGACTTCTGTGGCGTCCGATCTCATCGAATATCGAGCAGCTTGTGAAAGCACCGAACACAGTAAAAAGGGGTTGACATATGGTCCCGAGCAGTAGAGATCTCCTAACAATGAATTAGATATCTGAAACATATCAATACCGAGACATGCTAACGTATAAATAGGGGCTTGCATAGCACACAGTGAAAGTGGTGTGGGTAAGTCCAATAGGTATCGAAAAGATGGTTCAGAAGACTGGCAGGGGTCTCTGCGAGGAGCGAAGCCGTATCATGAGACTCCGGTATCGAAGACATATATGCCATGCTGCGGTTAGAGTCTTCGAAGTTGGCGTCGTGAATCGTTTCGGGGCTGTCCGCCTCGAAGCTTTTGGGGTCTATGTGGTATAGACTGGTCTTTCCGTAGAAGCATACTCGACCATCAGTACCGACAGAGGCCATCTCTGCAGCATCAGTTGCATCCTCTTTAGTGGCACTCTCTATCCGCCGAGGATCACGAACTTCTGGAGCGCTCCGAAATGCGCGAGATCGCCCTTCGTTAGGGCTTACTGTATCAATTGGCTCGTTCAGAAGAGCATCGCGTTCTTCGTCCATCACTCGCCGAAGCTCCTCAAACCGATCCTTATACGCCTGCAACTGATTTTGCAGTGATACAGCATAAGCTATTGAAGGAGCCCTGTGAAATTGTGAAATCTAGCGTTCGCCATCTGAGATTACGTTTGAGTTACTCACTTATCGTAAGAACATGTTTCATTGTTGGCGAGACACTTTTGACAGGTCGGCATGGCGCCATTACACCTTGCCTTGCGCCTCCTACAATTCGAACATGCGAATCCATACTTCCTTGATGACCGGGAGTTGCCATTGCGACTAGAATCGCTTTGTGGCATTATTACGTTGATGAATAGGTATTTACCGGCCTCTTCTACACCTCAACAAGATGTTGGTGCAGTTCATAAGTTGAAGATCTTCTCGGAACCCCACAATCGACCCCAGAGCTACATCAGAGCATGGATCTTACATCATTTGGCATCCGAAGCGGTCAATATCATCATTCAGACATAATCATGTAGCTGTGACCTTTGGTCTGTTTGTTGATAGGTCATCTGTCTCGGTAGATACCCTCTAGACGGATACGAAGGTGAGAGTGAAAAAGTGGAAGAAATATCCCCCCAACAAGGCGTCTCTGATAAAACTTCATCAAATATTTAGAAACCCCGATATCTCCGTAATTTATCTCCGGATTAATCAGACTCATTCTACAGATGTACATCATCTCTGGGACAGCGAGGTGCTGATATTTGTACTAACTTACGAACTTCCTTGTATACTTAAATCTGTAAGTAATATATTAGATTCTAAAGGCATAAGTACATGGGAATTGTTAGCTCCACCACGTTGCGCTTTTAATATATCTATCCTCAATTCCATTCACACTCGATCTATTAATCACCAGTTATTTCGCGTAGGTTAAGCTTCAATATTGAACTGTTTGATTTATTGATTGACAAGTGCAACCCAATGGGTTGCATCAGCCAGGAAATTCCATGTCATACGCGAGTGAGTCTTCACAGATCTCCTCGCGAAGCTCTTGCGCACTACGTAGTTCTTGTTAGTCTCCGCGGAAGAGTGCCTAAGCAATTGACATGAAACGTACTGCAGGTGAGCTGGATGAGTTGCATAAACCGCTAGATCTTCTTGTTTTTCCAGGACAGCAACGAGCCCCATATCAAAACCTTTGCTGCGATGGGCTGTAACAGCTAAAGGGGGTCCGACGTTGATTTTCAAGAGGCCTGTCCAATATATTACCGTTACTTAGAAGCTATTACGACAACCAAAGTTACTGGCAGCGACCTACCGGGAATTTGAGATACCATTGCATTTGCTCTCTTGGTGAACTCTTGCAGCGAATCTTGCTTGACCCCCGGCTTCGTCCGGAATAATACTTGGGTATAATGTTAACATTCGAACTAATCTCAGACATCAACTTTCGGTGCGGAATAGCCTTACCTACGTGATATACGGGCATATTGTTGGTTAGAATAAAGAAGTGAGCAATATGAAGAGGTCTCAAGTTTAGAAAATCATTCTATTGTCTAGATTCTAAAGGGATCAAGCCACCGAGGTCGGTATTGATAAACTTGAAGCTTAATAAGATTCGGCCGAGAATCGGAATTCCGACTTCCAGGGCTTTGACAAATGGGTACCCCCCTCTCATTTCAAAGACCCGGCCCGAGCGTTAACCCACAATCCGATAGCCCCGCATTCCCCACACCGGCATCTTCCCGTCCACTAGTCCCCCCTTTTCAGTTCATAATATCTCTCTCAACGCAACCGGGGGTTTTCCGCTGGTGAGTTAGGAGGTAAGTAAGAAACCGCAAGTAATTATTTACAGGTATCTACACCTACCTACATAAGTCTATTGGATACAACCGTATAAGAACCCATTATTTACAAGTATGTAAACGGTGACTCGTGTATGCCGATGTTAGCCCTTCCATTCTGCGTTGACCAAATAGATGGGGCCTTTATGAGAAAATGTCAGAAGTTAACAGTATTACGAATCTCCGAGCCGCCTATGAAAGCAGGCATATTCAGCCAACATCCTTAAATACAACATTCAGGGAAGCAATCAAAGGCTTCGCAGCGTCTCACTCGCTTTAGTTTTCTGTCAGTGCTTAACTACATTTCCATGCCTCTATGGCTTCTAGCGGATTTTACTAGGAGGACAGTGCTGGAAACAGCTATATTGCTCAACGTGGAAAGGATCCTGGACTCGCACCTATAGCTATTGCTTCCCACTAGATGGAGGCTGTCTGAGTCATCCTATGACAGCGCTTTTCGCACATTCTCGCTCCTCTCCGAAGTGGAACTTCCATGCGGTTTGGTTCTTGTGGGATGGACGTCCTTAGCTGAACGAATAATCGGTCGAGATATTTGGGATGCATCAACTACTACCTCTCCATGTAGCATGCTACCAGGATTGAAGTCATTCTAGGGGATGGATAGCCTTGGGACTATGTCTGTCTCAGCAATTTTTGAAGTATCAGAACAAATGGGGATGGCTACAAGAATTGAAGGGAGCCTGGTTCTCGTCGAGAAGGCACGCAAGCTCACAAAAGCTGGAGCAGATATCCACATACCCAGAGACACGCTCACCAGAGCATCATTCATTTCAATTATAGCGCCTGAAGATGGATCAATTGCCTGTTCTATCATCAAAGAATACAGCGCCTATATTGTAGCTTTATTTGAGAATTTTGATTAACCCGTCCCCGATGGATAGAAAAATATATCAGTCAGGCCCTGGCGAGGACTGGACGATATCAAGTAGCTACCACAATGGATTCATTCTTTTCATGAAAGCTTGCATTCATAAACCTTAGAATATTACAGTAGGAATATACGGGCCAGATGTTTCGCACATCTCTCAGGTTCTTGCAGTCTTTGACTACTTATGGGAGGTCAGCTACTTTTACATACTGTATTAGTCTCACGCTAAACCCTAGAACTAATAGTGGTCTTACCACTGAAACTTAGTGGCTAACGGCTATAACTTAGGGGGCTCAGCCATCACGTAGGGTGCCGAGTAATAGGCTGCACCGTGTAGATGAATCTTCACTTCATACAGCCCTTGCGAAACTTTTGACACCTTCGGAGTTGAAGCATGACGTAATTGTTTTTCTATAATTTCTATTTGACTTGGCAGTATATCCGTATGGTAGACCCTTTAATAGAGGCACACAATTCGTAGATCCGAACTCCAAGTACCTACCTAATTCCATGTAGGCATGCTTAAAAAGGGGAAGGGGGAAAGAGTGGGATTCAACCTTAACCCCTATTCATGGTCCCACTTCGACTACCGGCAACATTCCGGGCAATGTGCCGTCTTGCTTCGACAACTTGGAAGTTTTTCGTAGACCTTCATGAAAATGAAAAAGGATCTAGGGTAACATATCGAGTGTTTCCAATTCTCACGAATTCACCTCCGTATATTAAGCCAAGTTCTTAGTACGCCATGGCCTCCCAAGTCACATCATCGGGATACGTACCTCGTGGCTCTGTTCAGCTTTTCTATGAAAGAGAAGGGAATGATGACTCTAGCACAGTTTTGTTCATTCACGAACTTGGAGGAAGTACGAATTCCTACTAGACACTTGTTGCCGACCTTTTAGATTTTGATCTCATCCGATTCGACTTCTCCGGTCATGGCCGAAGCTCTGTGCCATCGGATTCAAGCGTCGAGTCATACGTGGCAGACTGCGAAGGTGAATAATATTGTATCCTTCGACAGCACAATCCTCAGCCAGCTGCTATTAAGGAACTAGCTATCATCAATCACTTAGAATTGAAAAATATCGTGGTTGTAGGCCACTCCTTTGGCGGGCTTATTAGCATTCATCTCGGAGCCAAGCGCCCAAACATAGTGAAAGGAGTCGTAGCTATCGGTCCTCCTCTGTCACCACCAGAAGCCGGCCAAAAAGCACTTATGGCTCGCGCCGCTATGGTCCAAAAGCAGGAGATGGTGGCGATAGCTGACGTAGTCATAGCCAATGCATTCTCAGCCAAGTCGTTGGCTAGTAGCAAAGGAGAGGTATATCTAGCTAGAGAAATGCTCACAAGACAAGATCCAGAAGGCTACGCCCTAGCTGTGGATGCCCTAGCTCAAGGTTCGGCCCCTGTTTGAAGTGAGATCAAGGGCAAAATCCTCGTTCTATCCAGTGAAGAAGATAAGGTATCTACACTCATAACAGGGATAGATATTGTGAGATATATTGGGTCGAACGCTCAGCAAGTAGCTTGTAAGGATACGGGACATTGGCACATGTTGGAGAGTGCAGATGAGTGCATCAAAGCCATAACATCGGTTGTAAGGGATACCAAATAATCATTCTCCCTATTAATGGATGTCAATTACCTACGTATTCTGTATGGTTTTCTATCCCAGTTCTCTTTGAATAAAATTCCGATAGCTGTTAGATGTAGTACTTGTAGCTTTCCATTCCGAGGGTTACGTAGTACCCTATAACTATAGGAGAGCATGCGCTATAAAGCGCTATAATTACAACGATGTGCAAAGCTACACTCTCTATAATTACAGGGGTAGTTTAGCGGTTTGGTGGATATAACGCAGGGCATAGCCAGCCCTATGAGTGTACCTAATCCAATAGTCACCCAATTATCTATCAATGGGATGCAATGGTTGAATGTAGTCTAAATAGCATGGCTAGATACGTATATTCTAAAAAAAACAAACACCATTGCAATCTACAGGCGAGCGATCGCGAAGAGAGCGACCCGCTTACTTTTTAGCTAAGGTGAAGTCCTCGCCCTTGAATGGCGGCAAACCAGCTGTGACACGCATTCCAGCCGAACACGAGCTCCAGTCTAAACTCTCACCACCAAGGGACTTAGCGGTCGTTAGATGATTCCATGCCTAATCAATGATGGGTGTCGAAGTTGACGTTTCAACACCTAATCGCCGTATATACAATGCATCCTTCATTCCACCAGGTATTGCGAACCCCGTCGTGCCACTGAAACCACCGTCCCGAATTTTCCTGCCATATTTCATCCAAGCTGGAGCGGGAAACCATTGTTCTGGATTAGCGTGTTAGCTTGGATCTGTGTCTGCCCCATTTCTTCACTTACGTATAAATTCATGGAACACATCTGCTTCGAAACCTTTTTTTCCGCCAAAGTGAAGCTCTCCGATAAGAGTTCGATCGTGCCTAGGATACAGCTATTCCCTAGGATCTTGAGAAGAGCCACCTTCCTCGTATCACCGCCACAGTCAATAGTCGCTCTTCCTAGCGATGGCACAACATAGCTCTTCAACAATTCCCTAGATTTATCGTTGCCAGATACCACGACCAATAGGCTAGCACTTTTAGCAGCACTGGGTGGACCGAAGACTGGACAGGAGAGAAAGTTCAACCCTTTAGCTTCAGCTTCGGCAAACAATATCGAAGATGTAGTGGGATACAATGTTGAGTGATCCGCAACCACGACGCCTGGTTTTGCAGCCTCTAGAATTTACCGATAGACTGAAAGCGCCACCTCATCGTTCGCAAGACAAGCATGTATGATATCACAATCTTTTGCCACGTCTTCGAGTGTATCTGATACTTCGAAGAAACCATGTTCAACAAGTCGACCTTGCTGCGAGAACGATTCCATATCTTGACCCTTGGAAATCCTTGCTTTTGCGCGTAGTCAGCTAAATTTCGACTCATCACAGTGCCCATATTGCCAAGGCCGACAAAGCCAAATGAGAGAACTACAGAGTTCGTAGATGCAGTCATTGTCTTGTAGGTACAGGAAGTAAAAAATAATCAAGACAATAGGCGGGCCAATGAATAACCAAGAGTATGATATTCATGAAACATTCAACTTCTTGCGTTATGATCAGTCGTTTTATTGTAATTTGCTGAGTCGTGCCAAGACCGGCAGATGCAGATGAATTGGGATGCGGCAACTCCCCATTAAGCATCACGTAACTCGGCAACTTTCCGGTCAATCCGTGTCTTCCACCGCGACGAGCCCGAGATCCCGCGACCCACTCCGGAGAGACGACGTCCGGCAACATTCACGCTTTCAATAAGTCTAAAAGATGATGTTAAAAAAGACTATGCCCTTGTTCAGATATGAGTGGGCCTGTTTATCTCAAGCGATCTCTGTTAATCGTTTATACTATTCCTCTTCAACCCCAAAAGCACACGTAATCATTCCAAAGACCAGAAAAATGGCCGGAGAACCTACTGCTTTGAGAACTAACAGCCACCATGTGGCTATTTCGGATGGCCATTGGATCGGCGCTGGTGAAAAAATCAGCCCCGTGAATGGACTTCCGTTCTACAAGCCTACACCCGCTGACATAGCCATCAACAACCACAAGGAGGGCGACAAGGCTAATATCCTGTTCAAAAACGTCAATGTTTTTGACTCAACTGGTTCCGACCCCTATCGTGGTGATGTTCTAATCGAAGGAGAACGGATCACCACGGTTGGCAAAGTCGACGCCTCTCCCGATGCCAATACCTTAGTCATTGAAGGGGGAGGTAAGAAGACGCTCATGTCCGGACTTGTGGACGCGCACACCCACCTCAGCTGGAACAACTCGCCGACTTTGGACGGCCTCGCAAGAATGCCCCTGGAAGAACATGTCTTGCATCCAGCACAATATGCAAAAATGTATCTCGACTATGGTTATACGATGTGTTTCGGGGCCGCCTCGGCACAGCCGCGCCTTGACCTTGTCATCAAGCAGGCCATCAAGTCTGGCATGATTCCTGGACCTCGCACCCTGTCCAACTGCCAGGAGATAACGACAACAGGGGGTGCGATCATTCCGAGTATCAGCCGCTTTGCTGATGGCGCCGATGCGATGCGTCGTGCTGTGCGGGAATCCATCGAGCTAGGGGTTGACAACATTAAGCTGAGCATGACTGGTGACTACGTACACGAGACTATGGGGTACGTATTCTAGCGCGCCTATTATCTATATCAGCTCTCCCATCAGTTTGTCTTGCCTGTTTGGCCTTTTAAGAGAGAAGAAAAACGCAATCTTGGTAATCTCTAATCTTCAAAGGTAACAGGCTAACAATGGATTGCATATAGGAGCGAAGAGACCTATTACACGCTAGCGGAGACTAAGGCAGCAGTTGAGGAGGCCCACAATAGGGGTAAGCGGGTGTGTTCACATGCTCGCTCTGCGGCCTCCGTGAAAATGTCATGTCTCGCCGGCATCGACGTCATTTATCATGCCAGCTACGTCGATGCCGAGGGTATGGACATGCTCGAGGGGCTCAAGGATAGACTGTACGTGGTGCCGGCTATCAACTTCCCTCTGACTAGCTGCACGGGCGAAGCTATCCCCTATGGCCTCACGCCCGAGATGGCCGAGAAGAGGGGCTTGGTGCACGAGGTGGAAGCGACCAAGAAAGCGATGGTAGAGATGAAGAGACGCGGCATTCGGGTCCTGCCAGGCGGAGATTACGGATTCGCCTGGGCCCCGCACGGCACCTACGCGAGAGACCTCGCGCACTTCGTGAACCTCTTTGGGTACACGCCTAAGGAGAGCTTGATCGCTGCGACGGCCCTGGGAGGCGAGATCATGGGGCATCCGGAGGAGCTCGGCAAGGTGCTGCCTGGGTACTATGCCGACGTCATCTTGGTTGACGGGAATCCCTTGGAAGACATCGAGATTCTCCAGGATATCTCCAAGCTGCATGCGATCGTGCTAAATGGACATGTGCACAAAAATACGAATTAGCTAAGGACTAAGGTGTATAGTCCTGTGGAACGTTCTACCTTTCTGTAACTCAGAAAAGACGAGAAAATGCGGCGGGATACGATGACATAAATTGACTTACGAGAATGTTCGAGGATGAAGTTAGCAAGTTTCCCCCAACATTATTATATTAGTAATAAGGCGGAAATTGTGTATTTCTTTCATAAAAGCCTGAGATTTTCAGGAATTGGGATTTAATTTCTACTACTGATATTATTATAGAAATAATTAAGTGATTACTGTCTTTTCCAAGTTTATCTCGTTTAAGCCGTTCAACTTCCATGTTTACCCAGGTACGAAGTAGGAGGTAGGTAGCTTAACGCTCTGCGATATGCAGTGTCAGCGCAAGCATCGGGAGCCCCGGGCATAAAAATTCGCTAAGTGCGCCACAAAACATGACATTTTTAAGATCTTGGTTCTGTACAGACCCGTACTCGGCTTTCAATCAGTACCTATTAGTTCTGCAGCCACAGCACCAGCTAACCAGCTAACGGAGAACGCCCCCTGTGCCCCCTGCTTAATAAGACCATTCTAGCGGCATCCGAGCGCTGTTTTAAATTTGTCGCGCTTGACAATGCTCGACAATTCCCCTGACTTAGAAAGAGAGCTTTCAACCTTCGCTCGGGGGTTTGCTCTCGTAATATTTGTAGGATTTCTATGAGCGTAGTAAGATGCTCCCGACAATCTATAAGTTCAAACCCGCAGATGACGCATACCAGCCCAGGCGCGGTGATGGATAGAAGAGCCCTGAATATTTCGACCGCTACTGAGATGCTCTGCGTCGTACCGTCTAGCCGTCGCAATACATCCGCAATACATCCTCCGAGAGAACTTCGACGGGCGCGAAGGTAGCCGATACAATGTCGATGAGTTGTATGATAAGTGAGTATAACATGGAATCAATACCGGCGTCTTTCATCGACATGGTTTGAGACTCAAATGCGTATTTGGTCTTGGCGAAGAAGCCGATACAAGGAATGCCGAGTTCTTCAGATAAAGCCCAGATTCGACTGCCGACGCCAGAGAGCACTTCACCAAATTCCCCATACGCAGGTCCTTCCACCCACAGCAGATTTGAATCTCTCGACTGGACCCATATTTGAATATCTACAGCAACCTCGTTTGGAATGAATGACATGTCTGTACTTATAGAATCTGGCAAGGCCTCTTTTTTATCTCCCGCAAATGGAATGAGCCATTGTTTGAGCCATTCTAAATCTCCTCTTGTCATTATCGAGGCGGGATAGTTGCCTACTTTAGGTCAGCTGTGGCATCGACTTACTACGAGTTCTAGATTGACATACCTAACTTCATCATTATGCTTCGCATATTGTTATCCATCTTTCCCATTAGCGAGTTTCTCATTCTCGAGTCATCCAGTTCTTGAGATGGTTAGCAACAATGGTCCAAAGATGCAGGATTTTAGCTCTATTCCCACCAGGTTGAGCATTTGCCATCAGCGTCGTAAACATTTGCTCTCCGATCATCCGACCAAGTCTCGAGAACTTATCATCTATATGTTCTTTTAGTCTATCAATTCGCCTGTCGATACGATTCATTCGTTTCGATAAATCCAGCTCGCTGCTCCAGTTAATATCTTGAACCATTTTGTCACTGACTAATTTCATTTTATCATGAACACGCTAAACGAGACCCTGTATTCTCTTGACTCTTTGTTTAATATGTTTATCGTAAAACTTATTATCGAAAGCCAGACGGAACCCCCGCGTCCAGTTCAAATCCATCAAGCAGCAGATGTCCCTTAGATCCAAACCGCTCATTGAGGTGCTCCAGAAGATTGTTACATACTATCCTGGGACAAATTTGAAGGCTGATATTATGCTATTGGACTCCCCCTTCTGTATCCCAGGTCACCACTTGGTTGAGCATGAGAGGTTCAGAGATACATTTGGCGGGAACGAGAAGCCATCAGCCACGGAAAAGGTATATATGCAATAGTCCCTCTGGTCGGTGTGGAGCGGTGACTATAAATGGCAGGGAGCGTCAGAGTGAATCAGAAGCAAACGTCAGCGATAATTATCGACCGGCTTTCATTCAAAATACCGGATCCTTCCAGGTAACAATCCATCACCGACCTATGAATTCACCAATGCTTCCCTCGCGATTTGACTTCCATCGCAGACCGAAGACATCTTCGTAGTAGCGCTTACCAATTGCTCGTCATTCTCTCGAAAGATATTCTATATTATTTAGCATGCCAGGTACCTGGTTCCGTATGCACGGGATTGCAACCCAACGAAGTAGCGTATTATCAGCTGCAATGACTGCACTAGCAACCGCACTTATGACCTGCACTGCAACCCACCGTTCGCACAGTGTTACTATTAGGCTATAGTGTATTCCTAAAGTTGATGCAGATCTGAGGCATAGCATCCTAATCTGTCCCCATATCGTCAAATGGAGACCGTACGATGCCACGATCCATATAGCTGGGAAAGGTAAACTGATATAGTGCTAGCGAGGTTTAAAATATCATGCATAAGTATCTACCGAGCTCCTCTCTCATTCTCCTTGGTAGCTTGGCAACTAGATCTTGTAAGCAAACCAGAGACGACACTGTTGATAAGTTTTACCTTCTAGTATCTTCGTTATGAGGTACGATACTCTCAATGGCTACGGCGATACAGGTATGCATGTCCTTTTCAGTGGCCAGGAAGACCACTGTCCTATCCTGATTCCCAACGAATACTTCAACTAAGCTAGATAATAGGGGTTGAAACTCGGTCTCCACCGACTGTGAAAGGGCTAGATGAGTTTGTAGCTATTGCTACATTTCAAGAGCAGCCGGCACTGGACCAATCTCCATTGCTCTCAGTAGTGGAGAAGGCAGCACGCACCACGGCTGGTTTGCGTTTTATATCACAGCGAGATGATAGTCCAGCTACGGAGCGTCTTAGTTATGCTTCCCTCTGGACCAGGGCTCAGAACGACGCATGTTCCTTAAAGAGTCTCCAAATCACTCTACCAATGCCCAGTTCTAGGAATGTCTTGCTGTACTTCAGCACCCACCGCGATAATATTCGCTGGTTCTGGGCGGTGTTGGCAGCTGGAGGTGTGCCATGCATAGCAGCACCCTTTGTTAGTGATACGGGCTTGAGAAGGGACCATATTGCGCATCTCATCGACTTGTTAGAGAACCCGACCATCTTGACAACTGAAGCCTTGTCTTCATTGTTCGATGATAACGACAATGCAAGCATCCAGACCATAGAGTCGTTACCGGCGGAAACTGAGCTTAAGTTTATGGCACCGACGTCATCTGCTGATGATCTTGCTGTGCTGATGCTTACATCTGGAAGCACGGGTAACGCAAAGGCTGTGTGTCTGTCCAACGAGCAGATACTAAGAGCATGTGCTGGGAAAAGCGCCCATAGCAAAACAAACAGCAAAGACGTGTTCCTGAACTGGGTCGGTCTGGACCACGCTGTCAATCTTGTAGAGATGCATATGCATGCCATGTCACTTGGTGCAGAGCAGGTTCACGTACAGGCCAATGATCTTCTCGCCGATCCCCTTCTATTCCCTAGAGTTATTAGTCAACACCGTGTGTCCGTAACATTCGCTCCCAATTTCTTCCTCGATCTGGTCGCCACTCAGATACTTGAGAAGGACCCGGAGCTACACAATCCCGAGCAGCTTGATCTTTCGAGTCTGCGCGCGTTATTTTCAGGAGGCGAGGTCAACGTCGTTAAAACCGCAGTGGATTTGACCAGGACTTTCCAAGCCTACGGAACACCCGCTGAATTTATATGCCCCGGCTATGGTTTGACCGAGTCATGCGCTGGTGTGACTTGGGGATTCAATTGTCCTTCTTACGATGCCGAATCAGTAAATGAATTCACATCTGTAGGATTACCGATACCTGGAAGTTTCGTCAGAGTTGTGGACTTGACGGGTGCTCAGGTACCCCCTGGAAAAATAGGGGATCTCCAAATTTCGGGCCCTGTCGTATTTAAGAAATATTATAAAAACCCTGATGCGACAAAAGAGGCCTTCACACAAGATGGCTGGTTTATCACTGGAGACGAAGCCCGCATCGACTCCAATGGCCAGCTACATATCGTCGGTCGTGTAAAAGACACGATCAATATCAATGGCGTCAAATACTTCTGCTCGGAGGTAGAGACGGCTATTGAGCAAGCAAAACTCCCAGGAGTAACACCTTCATTCACGACTGTCTTCCCTTATCGCCCTCAAGGCGCAAGTACCGAAGAGTACTGCATCGCCTATCAGGCCGCAAAGGACGATAGCGCTGGAGAGTCTCGAGCGAGTATTGACGACAATATGAGCCGAATCTCTAGTGCAATTACGAACAAAAGACCCTTCCGGATAATACCTATTTCAGCTTCTGCATTTAATAAAAGCTCGCTTGGTAAGATATCGCGTGCTAGACTTCGAAAGGACTTCGAGGCAGGAGATTTCAAAGAAGCGGATGAGTCAAATAGGTCATTAATCCACGCCTTCAGGAAAGCTAACCGCGACGCCCCAGTCAATCCTGCCGAGGATTCAGCCCTCAACCTTGCTTGCGATATGCTCGGCTTGCAGGCAGAGGAGGTTAGCGTGACAGATAACATCTTTCACCTAGGGTTCACCTCCCTAGATATCAACGCCTTTGCATGCCAACTACAGCAGACGCTTGGATCTCGTGACGCGGTAACACTAACCGACGTTTTGCAAAACCCAACAATCCGCTCTATCTGCGATGGTATAGACGATAGAAAAGATCCAGACGAGTCATATGATCCCGTGGTGGTGCTTCAACCAAATGGAGAGAAGACACCATTTTGGATCATACATCCAGCCTCCGGCAACGTGCTGGTTTTTATACCCCTGTCACGCTATCTTAGTGACCGCCCAGTGTACGGACTGCGTGCTCGAGGAGTACGAATGGGTGAGAGGTTCTTCGTATCCATCGAGGAGATGGCTACAACCTACTTCGATGCTATCAAACGCACCCAGCCCAAAGGGCCTTATGCGATCGCTGGATACTCGCTTGGGAGCAGCATTGCCTTTGAGGTCGCGAAGATGCTTATTGTCAATGGCAACGAAGTTCGCTTTGTCGGCGCACTTGATAGCCCGCCGCATATAGCACCCCTCGTTGGCAATCTCACATGGAGTGCCGCACTGGTTATGGTGAGCTTCTTCTTGGGCCTCATCCCTGAGCGATACTCCAACGAAGTGATCCCGCGTCTATGGAACGAGCCGGAAGACGCCGCTTTGGAGTTCATTCTCTCAAACGCCGATCCGGCGCGTCTAGATGCACTGCAGCTTGACAGAGCTGGACTCTCGAGGATTGCGGACATAGCACATAATTTTGGCGGAGCAGCGCGCAAATATGAGCCTGCGGGGACGGTGCCAACAATGGATGTCTTTATCGTAGATCCCTTGCTCAGCGTCACGGAAGGTGGTCGCGAGGACTGGTACGACCGGTTTCTATACAAATGGAAGGATTTCGTAACTGGAGATTTGAAATTCCATCAGAGTTCGGGAAGCCATGCCGATATGTTGAGTCCCAAGAATGTGCGCGGTTTCCAAAGGATTCTTCAGGACATTCTTGTTTCTAGGGGCCTTTGAGAACGCTTAGGGTTAGGGTGAGAACTAGACTGATCTGAGTGGCTTGGAGAAGGTTTGTTTATAACACTCCTTGCCAGGGCTTCAAGACTTACTCGCTTATAGGTAGACCGTATCATATCCATCTTTACTTTATATTCAGTCTTTTCATTTTATGTAGTTTGTTTGAGAGCCGTTCTGAATATACTTCCACCACAATTAGAGCCTGAAAAACGAATAATCTCCATGCACATAACACAGTCAGATTCCACGTATTTCACCATTTCAGTACTCCATCTACCTTTTAACAGTTGAAGTCTAACAATTGTCATCCCATGTCGCTTCAATAATTGCGAGGGCACTCCCTGGTGGTCTGGTTACGCCGATCCACTGGAACTGAGTGTTGGCTTTAGCTAGGAGCTCTCTCCACTGCGTCTCGTCTCGTTCCTGGGCATTCAACAGCTGCATCATTCCAATGTCCATATTCCTAAAATCCACAATTAGGAAAGGAGTCTTTTCAAATAGTTATACCGTAAAACTTACGTCGCCGCCCGCCTCTTGCGTATAGAAAGTTCGCCCAGATCCTCAATGCAATAATCGTGTATGATCAAGCGCGAATTCCCGTTCATTGCCTGGCCAATATTTTGTAAAACTGTTACGGCGTATTTATCGCTCCAGTTATGCAAGATCCATCGGAGAAAGTACACGGCGGCGCCTTTGATAGGCTGCGGCGTAAAGAAATCGTGCGCCTGGAAGACGACATGCCCCTCTTGATGTCTGTGCGGATCGGACTCTCCCTGGAGATGATCTGCTCTGCTGACGACTTTTGGCAGATCCTGGACGATGATTTTGAGATGTTGGTTCTGTTTACTTATCGCACGGGCAAAATGGCCCAGGCCACCCCCGACATCAACGAACTCGGACCCCTTCGCCAATCTTGAGAGTAGATCCCCACGTGCCTTGACGAAATGGTCCGGCACATATCCTGGTCCGCTGGAATAAGCGGACATTCCTGTGGAGAAGCGAACCGCCCGGGCGGGGCTGCTGGCAATAATATCGTACAAGGATTGGCGTGGGGTGTCGAGTGTCGACGGCGAGTCCGAGATAGCGGTAGGGGACGAGTGAGCTAAAGCCCATCCACTCTCTGTCGGTTCCGAAGCCGAAGGGAACTGCGCTAGAGCATCCACAGTGCGAGTCGCGGCCGGCCAACTCTCCTCGCAAGTCGCTCCCATCCATGCGGAAAAGGAGGGGTCGCGGAGGAGAAGAGAGGCAGGTGTGTGATAGATCAGAATCGCATTTCTACTTGAAGAAGAAGACGGATGTTCTTCACGGAATACTCCTAACCCAACGGTGTGGCGTAGAATCCGTTGGACTGTTTGTTCAAGCTGCCCGCAGGAATGAGCAATAGCTGAATATGAAATGCCAGAGTCAGGCGGCACAATGGTAGCGATGTTGAAACGTTGGATGAAATGTAGAGATATCAGATGAGCATGCTATTCTGAAAGGTTAGTAGATGCAATAGGGGTAGATCAGTATGTATCACCATGCTAGTGAGGAGCAAGAAATGAGAGGAAGCTCCCATACCGAAGCGTGAATACGTAGGAGCTCCGCTGGGTCCAGCAAAATATTATAAATTTCGAAAGCGAAATCAAGGATTCGTTCACGCGTAGTGGCCGCAGCTGAGGCATCTGATTGCTTTAGAGCTTGAGCTTCAGAAAATAGTTCCGACGCCAGCTCGAACACTCGCGAGTCGTTCATCGTGACCTAAAATTTGATCTTTTGCTCAGCTACCAAGGATGATAAATATATACCTAGGTAGATACCTACCGGTATGGTATCCTTTATTGATTATAAGAGATTCACGATCCAGTTACAGACAATGCCATGAACGCTGTATGGTCCACCCAAACTACACCTAATCCAGTATCCTTGCATCTAAAAAGAGCTAAGATAGCTGCGGTCGATGATTCTAAAAGATCCTTGAAATTATTTTTGTTTTCTATTATTGGAATCCATTTTGTATCTAACCTAGGCCGGAATTCCTGGTTCTGCAGTTCTCCCCCTTGCCCCTATTTTAATTCTTGCACGTATCGTTGGCTTCTTAGGAGCTAACTTCATAGGCACATGACGAATGTCAAAGACTTCTGCGTCTCATATATCTTATGTAAATGTTTAACTGGAATTATTAATTATTAAATAATTATGATGTTCTCATACAGCCCGGCCTGGGCTATCAAACTGGGTTGTGATAGATGTGGTAACCGCAATCCCAGTAGTGGGAGAAGTTGCAAAGTTTTCTCCTCTCTCAACTCTAGATATACTCCCAAGACTCAGGTCCTCCATGACGAAATCTTGTCCCTTGTCGTTAAGCGCTTCATAACTTCCTTCATGGTTCAGTGTGTTTCGAGTGAACCTCCTCGAACTCAGAGCCTGCGCAGTTTGGGTGCTTTGACCATGCGACCCTATCCCTGATCTCCTTTTCTTACTTTGTTCGAATAAGGTGGCAATTATTGGAATATTTGCGCAGACAATTCCAAGGGCCTCTTCAATATTGCTCCAGAGCAGGAACTCAACGGATGAATCTAAATGACTTATTAATTACTGCATACGTTATTGGAGTTGACCTGGAACTCACAAGTTACGTCAGCTCTGGGATTGGACGCAAATATAAACGCGAAGCGAACAAACCCAGCTGCTGTGGCCATGAATCCGATAATAAAAAGTGCGAGCAGGCGCAGGCGCTTGGTAGTTGTAGTTTGTAGCTTAAAAAGTATGGGCAGAGGAAGTAGAAGGACGAAAAGATCACCAATGGTGTTTAGGATGATTGGAGTTCCGATGCTCGCAAGCGCCTTAATACAGCTTCCGTCCTTGTCGGCTTCAGGAGGCGTCATTGCCACAGCGGCATAAATTTTATTCCAGTAAAAATCAATGGGCGAACACTGAAAGATGTAGAAAAGAGTCGATCCAATAGTCCATAGGACCACGTATGCCACGTTGATCCACCAAGCAATTTTGAACCAGCGAGTGACCCAGAAGAGACGCCTCAAGAACAATAAGATGGACAGTTTGATGGTTGAGAAGCAAAAGCCGTTCAGCACTGCGTAAGCCCAGATGATCTGTAAGACTTGGACAAGCGATAATGGGGCCTTTGGGTCGTTGGCTAAGACTCGGTATTGATGCAATCCAAACCCCTTCGTTACCGCGGACAGCATGGCTCCTATTATGCCATCGCTGAGAATGACGGCGCATAGCATCAAGTAGTCATCGGGTTGAAGTTTCCGATAACGTCGGAACGAGGCAAAAAGTCGTGCTGCCGAAGTCGCGTTCGTGAAAATTAGAAAGGTGACTAGAATGCCCACGATGAGGGGCTGTAGGCTGTCGTCCCAGGTGGCCTTCTCTTCCGGTGTAAGCTCCATGTTGGCGACGGGAGTTGGTGCACTGCGTAAGATCGCCAAGTCAAACTTCGATTGTTACAGGAGCACGAAAGGCTGACGTCTATAGGCTCGACGGTAGACGGCCGGCAGATAGAGAGACTAAAAAGGTTGGCGTCTTAGCTACATGGTGTAGCTGTAATAATAAATGATTAGCAAAACCACTGCGTGGAGGTGGCGGAGATCTCCTTTAGGCAGTTTCTAATGATAGTTTCAGGTACGGTCTACGAGAATAGGAAGGGCTCTAGTCGCAAAATCAGCCAGAATAGGCTGCTGATCAGTATAGGCTGAAGAAAGAAATTGGTAGTACGATACTCAGACTGTCAGGTAGCATTGCTGGATTCGCTATTATGCTTAGCATCTGGAATTTGGCCGCCTGTAGTTCCATTGTATGGTCAAGTGAACCTATCAGATACGACCTTCCGGCTTAGGTGTACTCATATGCGGCTTCACGGCGCGGGGGCTGAGAAAGATTGGGCGGCTATGACGAGCATCTCTACCGAGCGGGAATGGCGTCAAAAAAAGGTCGTCATCCAAAAGATAGCACCCTAAGCCTACCTCGGTATTCAGGATTCTGAGATCCTCTCTCCGTAAAATCCTTCAGTTATCTACTGAGATTAAAGCCTGGATTATTCCAAAATAGTTTTGTCGATGTTTGGGACTTTTAAACGGTGATGATTCTGCTAGATTTAAATTCCGAGAAAGCTTACCTTTTTGACGCTATTCCCGCAGATCAAATCCTCTTACTCTCCAGTCTGCATTGACACCTAAAGCCACGAGGTCATGTTGCCATCGCGTAACCATCCATTAATGCCAGGTGGTATCCGCACAGTAAACCGGAGCCCATCAGACTGTAGCCATGCATGCTGTGTGTTAGTCGTCTTGCATATTCCTTCAAGCACTCAATCCTGTAAACCCCTACCCCTTTATCGAGCCAAGACAAATTGAGATATTTCATGGGCGATCAAGAATGAATATCTTCTTAGAAAAGAACACTCTATAGTTCTAGTCTCAAAAGTCATTCGTTCTTTCATCTTTTTGGCACGATGAGCTTTTATCTCGCTGCCCTTGTTCTGGCCTGGTGCTCGGTTGTCATACCGTCCCTGGGTCAGACTTTCTCTGGATTCGAGCCGGCTACATCCAATCCGCTGACTGTCGTGTGGGGTGACGTTCCTCTAAACTATTCCGGCCAGCTGCTTTCCCTTGACTGTGAGTCGTTTTCCTATTGCTCCATTGACAATTGTCAATATACGCCATGCTGACAGACTACCTTAGTTCTCAACGCTAAGGCTTTCCCTACCGTGGGTCTGCCAATGAATTCGCAATGCAATGGCACCTATATATTACTGATGGTGGACCCTGATGCTCTTCAAGGCAATATCGAGACGCAGGTTAGCAATTGGTCCCCGTTCCGATGCCCTAATTGGGTGCCACAACATGCGCATATCTTTCCCCTAGATATACCTCAACTAGGTACTAATCCTTTTTGCCTATAGACAGGTCTGCATGCTATCCAGGGGAATCTCACGTGTAATGCAGAACACGTGACGACCTTGGGTAACACTACCTTCCTTCAACTTGATACCGAGTCACAGCCTTTGGCGACATACATCCCTCCTGCGCCTCAGGCTAAGGACCCTGTGGTAACGCATCGTTACACTCTATTACTGTTCAACCAGCCATCGAACTACACTCTCCCCGACACTCTGACGTATGCTCTGCCCCTCGACTTAGCGAACGTCACAAACAGACTGAACTTCAATATCCCGGAGTTCGCTGAGAGCGTAGGAAATTCTATTGTCGCGGGGACCTACTTTGACGTGGACAGTCCGGAGGCGAATGCGACAACGACAACTCCATCGGCAACTGGCACTGGTGACGCTTCCTCATCTGGCCAAGCTCCTGCGACCTCGACTCCTGCTAGTGGGGCTCTTAGGTCTGGGTCAATATCAACAACTGTGATGGGCATGATGCTAGTTGAGTGTATATTGACTATAGTAAATCTCACCGCTGGGTATTAATTATCTGAGGCCATTTTGTAGCTCATCATAATGCGAGCTCGTTGCCTTCGAATCCCAAGGTGGACTTGAGGATACTCGTTATAATACCACGTACCATCTTAATAATTAATCAACACCTTAGTTAGATATTACCCTAGGCTAATAACTACCGGTATTTTCGTCGGCCCCTTATCCCACAACTTGTATGCGTTATCTATCATGTAACCTCCTATTATCCTAATAACGGTCACGCGTGGGAGGTACTGCTACGGCGTGTCCTCTCCAGCGCAACCTCGGCCGAAAATTACTTCCATAACTGGGTAACATTCTAATGCGTAGCGCGGGGACCCTGCAGGGTGATGACGCTGTCTGCTTACACCGAGAAACGACCGTGCCGCCTCTAACGGCCCTCCAACGATCAAGTAGGACCAATGAATTATTGTCATTAACGCTGAACGGATAAGTCAACCGATCTGGTTACGTCTCTAACGAACCCCTAGCGACCCTAACGACCTGCTAAATTTAGTTCGACGTGAGGCACAGATTCGCAATCGCTCGGCTCTTCACTCTAGTTGCCGTAGAGATCTGCAAGGAATTATGCTTATTTTTTCTTGGGCTTCGATCTTGCGTCTATCTGAGTCTTCCAAGGGTTCTTAGACTTTTCTTGGCTGCTCACTAATTTCGACGCTTCTCACTCTTAATTCATCCTCATTATATTGCGCCTCTTACTGTTACCATTGTGGTTACGCTACCCAATCACCTACAGAATGAAGCACGAGTCGTCGCAATGGCTGCAAACGGAAGTTCAGGACATTGACCCCAAGTCACGTCAATTATTAGAGACATATTCTGGTCTGTCGCCGGACGAAGTCGTACCACATGTGTTAACTATTGTAAGGTGAATTGAAGAACCTAGACGACACACGGTGGTACTTATAAGCACGATGCTTGTGTTAGAGAGATAAAGCATTTGCCCTGTACCCATGGCCATGCATCGGCCAAATGCGCTTTGTACGATTGAGCCTTGCGTCGTATCCCTCGTACGCCGGTGCCCTAGAGCGTCTTCGAAGCAATCCCGATGCCAGGTTTCTTGATATCGGCTGCTGCTTTGGGCAGGACATTCGTAAACTCTTCATCGATGGAGTCAAACCGCAACAGCTAGTCGGCCTAGACCTCGTGTCGGAGTTCAACACACTGAGCTACGATTTGTTTCGCGATGCGCCAAAGTTGTCATTCGAGTTCCATGCAAGGGACCTTCACGACGACGATGCGGACTGGAGTCCGCTACAAGAACGCTTCGATGTACTACATCTAACTAGTCTACTGCATATATGGAACTGGGAAGGTCAGCTTAAGGCTGCCCAGCGAATCGCCTCTTTTACAAAACCTGGGAGCACCTTAATTGGGAGCTCTTTAGGTAGTGGCGTAGGCGGGGAGTTTCCGAACCTTGAGGGCACCGGCACGAACTTTCGACAGAGCGAAGAGACATTTCAGAAATTTTGGCTCGAGGTAGGTGAGAAGACAAATACGAAATGGGATGTGAAGACGATCTTCAAGGCCATGGATTCTACGCGAATGAACATGAACCAGAACTGGGCAGAGCCAAACATGGGTATCCTCATATTTGAGGTTTCGAGAGTAGCATAAGGGGTCTACGAACGTTGACGACGGTGTGAGAAGTCTGATCCTAGGGACCTAATCTCGGAGATGATATCCTTGTATAAGGGATACACCTAAGGGAGATACCTAAGACATTATTAGACAAAGAAGGCTCTTGTATTTATACCACGATCTAGACAGTTAGGCTTAGAGTTCCTTGCACAACAACATAGTTGCAACCCTTATCATATGGTCCACCTCGTGACAGACGGGAGTTTATGAATTTTACTCATCTTATAGATGAAGTTCTTCCGATCATCTGATAGAATATAAGCCCATATACCTAACCTATTCTTTCATCACCTTTTACCTTATATATTTCTCATTATAACAGTAACCCGGATTTGCATGGTGGATGTGTGACCGTTGCCAAGACCTCCCCCTCCCCCTTATTATAAAGAGCTGTGGTATTCTCAGATGTAGAATCTCCTCATTTACAGAGCGTCACATAGTTCTTTTCTTCTTTAAAACAACTGCCCACACCTGTAGCCACCGGCTTGGTAATTCCATTTCTGGTCTTTCATACTTAAGTAGATATCATTGAACAACGCCATAATGCCCTTAGACCCAGAAGACGACCTGTTACCATTTTTATGAACTACCTGAGAAGTACTTATATGGTGTAAATATAGGTACGGAGTGATCAAAAACAAATATACCTGGGTATTCATACACCGAAACCTCCTATCCCTCGACAATATCTTGATTGATATTGCAGCCTTTGCAATTATTATCCCAGCTCATTCACGAATGCCGGGTTCCTGATCGCCGTCTCCATTTTGAATATCCAGCTGCAAACCCTAAAGCTATGACGATAGCTTTTGCTTTTGAAGATCTTCGATAATCTTTGGCAGCATTCTAGCCATCTTGTGCTTCTGCCCCAGTCCTTTCCCCCCTATTAGTGGAATATTAGCGTTGAGCTCCTCGTACAATTCCAGTGCCTCGTCCACTCTGCCCTGTTTTGTCAGACACTGGGCAAGTATCCATACGGCGAGGATCCGATCAGGATGCTCTCCGTCATCTGCCGCGGCCTTCTTATAGACGTCTTTGACTACGGCTTGGCGGAGCTGATTCTCTGCCTTCTCGAGCTCTCCGTTCTCCGACAGCACTTGTCCGTACCAGCACCTACCTGCGATCACAGCGAGATGGTCCTTGCCATGGTTTCTCTCCGCAACCTCCAATGTTTCCCGCATCAACTTATCGGCTTCTGCGAAACGACCACACTTGGAAAGAATCCGTCCATAGTTGCCTCGGGCAACCAACGTCCATGGTGCCTCTTTACCTAGAATCTTGACTCGCTGCTCCATAACGCGATGCATGACTTCAAGAGCATCGTCGTAATTATCCTTAGGAACACGAATCAAACCCATAGCAAAGTCCTCCTCGCTGCTCAACACTTCCAACTCAGTAGACTCATCTATGGGATCTTCTTCCCATAGTTTTCTGAGTGCCTTCGAGGCCATTTTATGAAGTTCGATAGAGCGTTCCCAGTCCATGCGGTAGAAGTAGCATCTGCCAATTAACCCAATCGTTAAAAGAGTTTCTTTATGCTTAGGTCCATAGATTTCAGTCAGATTGGCTTTAGCATCCTCGTGGAGCTGTAGCGCTTCGGTGATTCGGCCTTGCGAAAGCACAGCACCGCCCAATCGGTTCGTGATCTCTATTGTCAGGGGATGCATTGGGCCGAGGGTCTTCTTGCGAGACTCGTAGACTTCCCGAAAAAGCTTGGAGGCATCGTTCCATCTTGTCTGGAGCCAAAGGACTCCAGCTAGTGCTTCCTTCACCACATGCGTTAGCTCATGGTCATGGCCTAGTCGAGCAATTACGTAGCCATGAACATGCAGCAAGAGCCTCTCAGCCTCGCGGTATGCACCACATTCCATGTAAACTCTGCTGAAACGCCCATATTCACCCGCACGCGCCGGGTTCATCTTCAGTGGTTCGTCTATTCCAAATCGCATTGACCAGAAGTACATCCGTTTTCGTCGCTGGTTCTCCTGGAAATGTTTCCGGTTAACGCCGGCGTAGTGTAGCACTTGGTCAATGTGCGGCTTCATGTCACGACGCATAGCTGTCTCCCCCTCTTCGTCTTTCCCGACCAGCCTCACCGCTCGCGCGAGAACCGTCGTCGCAACCTGGCAGTATAGGGCGCCCTCTGCAACAGATAGTTGTGGCCTCTCACGGACCCACTGGTGTACAATTGGATGCATATGGTACCGACGTCTGTCACTTTTGGTAGCATCGCGACCCTCGCCACGGTTGATTAAGCCTCTGTCTACTAGGACTTTAAGAGCCGTCTGTAGACGAATCTTCACTAGCTCCTGCAGGTTGGGGACATCCAGTCCATCGGTATTCTTCAATACCTCTGGTAATATAGGGGGCGAGAAAAAAAGCCTGTGTCCTCGAATGCTGAATACTAGGTTTTGAAGCCACGCAGTCCACGACGGTTGGCGTGTGTATCCTATGCGCTCAAGGATTTCTTTCTCCTCTCTCTTGTTCTGATTCCGCGTGTCTTCTTCTAGGATAGGACACACAGCAGCATGAACGATGACATCTAAACGAATATTCTGGAAATGCATGTACGAAAAGATCTGTAGAAGCTGTAATGCATCTTGGAAGATACCGTTATCGTCCCTTGTCGCCGCCCCCTCTAGTGACTCGTATAATATCTCGTAAGAACCAAATATGGACATGTGCTCCTCATCTTCGGACGAACGCCGCTTGGAACGCGACAGGCTTCTATCGCGCCGTATGTACCGCAGCGAGCGGATGCGGGAGGCTTGCGTGTCAAAAAACTTGATATAATTGGCTAGTTCACAGAGGCCATCTTTGATGGCTCTTCCTGCGTGTTGGAGAGCTAGTGGTAGATAATGTAGATGTTTGCAGATGGTCTTGGCCAGCTCGATTGGATTACTTTTCCATGGCTTCTCAACGTCAGCTGCTAAAAGAAGTAACTCGTTGGCTTCCACATCATTCATTTCTCCGAGCTGGAGGCTTCCCGTGGTACCATAATCTCTATTTTCTGGACTTCGGGTTGTCACTAGAATACAGCCCTGCGCGAAGCCTGGGACGCTAGGTGGAAATAGTTCCTCCAGAGTTACCTCGCCGGCGTCCGCGTTGTCGATAATTAATAGCCAAGTGTATGACGCATGCAGATGGGAAAGCCAGTGCTTAGCAGCTTGTTCTATGGGTTCTACACCGCCGAGTTTGCCGATTTCCGCGTAAGACGCTTTGGCGTTCTCTCTGGTACTCGCATCGACCCAAAAGATACCCCAATAATATATCCCATGTTCTTCAGCGTACTTAAGAACTAGATCTGACTTTCCTGAGCCAGGCATCCCTTGAACAACGAATCGTCTTTGGCTTGAACTCGACATCGAAAACGCCTCTGCAATGGCCTCGAGTTCCTTTCGTCTACCAGTAAATATCCTATTCGCCGATCTTGGGATTCGCCAATGCTTATTTATAGACTTGGCTGGCACTAGCCGAGTCACGGACAGGGCTCCTTCAAGTGCAGCGAGCATATCGTTCAAGCCTTCTTCATGTCTTGTGGAATAGAACCTGAATAGCCAGGTGGTGATTAGCCCATGTCAAATCCTTTTTAAGATTCTCTAATGTTGTAATGTCTATGCCAAGTAACAAGAGTGTGTAGATGTTGAGATTTACGTTAGTTATCAACGCTGGCCCACTCATTGAAGTTGATGAAAAATAAACCAGCCAATAGTGATTGATTGAGCGGAGAATAGGGGTATCTTACTGAGGAGCTTGCTTCAGTTCAGATGTCAGCCTAGACGCCAAATGCGATATTGTCGAGGCCACATCATAGGCAATTTTGGCATTGTCCTCCGAGTCAAAATTCATTTTCAAAATCCCAAGATATATGGCCTTCTGTAGCACTGAAAATACAGCTGTCTGATACCTCAGGGCTTGCAGCACATTTTGATAAAATTGAAGATCTTCCTGTGGCAGTAGGAGCTGATAAAGCGCTGGATCAGGATTGTGGTGGGTTTTGATATTTTCCAAGTTATCATGTAATGGGCCTATCGTATCGTTGCAGCATCGTTGACTGATGATATTCACTGACTGCCAAAGTTGATCCTGAGTCGGGTCAGAAGTTTGGCCTTGGTTCTGATCGAAAGCGCCATTATTTAACTCGTGGCTCACTCCGAGAAGAATCTTGAGCTGTCCAAGCAGGTCGATGATTTCCGTCTGCGGTCGACTAACTTCTGTGGCGAACTCCTCAAGAAGTGTCGATAATCCAATGGCACATTGGTGGAGACCTTCCGTGCCGAAGTCTCCAAATGGCAGTGAACGTAAACTTGACTGAGAGCGTTGGCCTTCCTCCGTAGCCAGCGTGTGTCGCGATGCTTCATTTTCAGGGTTCATGGTTGGATAGTCCCGAGAGCATGGGAAGGATGTGGAGAGCCTTGTTCGTGCATCGAAGCAGATGGACTACGGAGTTGGGTTGGTGGGGATATATGCTTGTAGTGAAGTTACTTGCAGTCACTTGTAGCCCCCAAGGATTTATTTCATGTTTGCTCTTTTTTGAGATGTGACGTTTTGCTGTCAACAGCTTTCACATACATGGTAGGTTAATTCGCACAATATGATTGAATACGGTGATCTATTCGTTTAATTGTATTGATGAAGAATGATAATAACTCTTAAACTAGGTACCTATGTCTGCTCATGATCTCAGTTCTAATAGAAATATTCCAAAATGTACAGCAAGTTAATAATTTCCGTATACTTGGTTCACTGCAACGTAAAAGAAGCAGGCTGGCAAGTAAACGACTCGTCATTTTCTGCAGTCCCAATGGAATACAGAACTAATGCATGGCGCGTTCTAGCTTCTCCGGTTAAGGCATACCAAGCTTGACTATCCCAATGTTGAAGTGAGTGGTCAAGGGACTGCTTTCAGGTACTGTATAAGGTATCTTAGTATGGACGTATGAACTTCCCTCACCAAGAAGACTAAGTCAACACAAGCAATCCAACCTCATATACCCTTCTTCTAACAATAAACCCATGGCCCGGATGATGGAAGGTACAAGATCGTGGAGTCCTATAGCCTCGCGTCCACGTATTCTGATGCTCGGCTGCTGACATGCAGGAAGAAGGGAGGGTTGCTTGATACTGAAAGTGTTTTTATCGGGTATCACCCTGGTTGCCTAGTAGAAAAACAAGACACCCTCACCCTTACCCTCAAGGCTCAGCCGCAAAGATTTGGGGTAAGACGATATGAGTTGAAACACATTAACTTCCTTGTCTTCATATCACTTTGGGATTAGGCCTTCTCTTGATTTGTTGGTAAATGACCTCTTAACTAATCTGTAGCGTTGCAAGAGGCGCCTGCTATTTCCTGCGAACTATTCATCGTATTACCGCCCACCATACCAAAACTTGCTCTTAATGCTGAAAGATACGGTATATGAGGTATATTTTAGTTGTGTTGACTTGATTATCTGACTGAATGAGTGATGGGGGAAGTCCTCCTTACATACAAGTCCATGCCAAGACACCCTGTACTGTACCTGAAGGCAGTCCCTTGACTACTCACTTCAGCACTTAAGTCTTATATTATCTTACCTTAGCATACATAGGTCTTTATCTAGGCAGGGGACATTATTAATAGAATCCTTCTTGTTGGTCGATTACCTAGGTATTACTTCATTCAGGTGGCATATAAAGGTCCACGGTTGGTATGTACAATACATACATCATCTTAAAAGATTTCGTTAAAGCAGAATTTATTCCTGCTGACCACCTCACTCGTTATCGTAAGCCTCTCCTTTCGTTACCGCACTAACCCAACTAAGCCTATAATCAACGAAAATAATCATATCAACCAAGCCTTACATCCTTCCATTCATCAAAGCATTTTTGCATGTCTGCCATCGGCGATTCGTCAAAGCTTCTTATCGAAGCCAACAACAATGCCGAGTAAGCGAATATCTCTACGCTTTGCTGAAGAGTATGATAGTCCGACCTCCTTAGTCCGCCATTTTCTGACCAAGACTTCCAAAGGTTTAATATAGTACCAAGCGATGCGGTCAGCTGCTCGTCTTGTATCATGCGGTGGATGAGCGCGGCTATAGTTTCCTCTAGCGTGCATGTCTGGCTCGTCTGCACATTCAGCCATTGCAAACACTGCTGAGAAACGACACTGACTTCCCAACTCTTGCTTTGCAAAGCTTGGGCTATGCGTGCATCGTGTTCATCTTGTTTTAGTCGTCTGCTGTCGCCGCCTACGTTTTGTGAGATAGAATACTTGAGGTAATAAGTGAATTTGCGAGACTTACGTTCTTGAATCATTTTATCTACCTGCCCCTTTGTCAAAGGCACCTGGGCGGCAGAAGAGGTTGGGGGTTGCCATTTCTTGCCTTGGGTGGTCGCATTGGCTTCATGCTGACCACCCCAGCCCTTCTCCCAATGTGGAAAATCGGATCCATTGGTTATTCCAAGGAGTACCAAAACACCACAGGGAACCGAGTATGAATGTGAAAAATCGAGGATACTTTCTGGTATTCTATAAGCCATCAAAACATCTTGGCTGGCTGCATATGCTGTGAGAGCACTCGAAACCCATACTGCTGTTGGATTGCCACGACGAAGGCGCATATGTTGAGCATTAGCATCTGGAGGTTCAACCGAGATCAGCCCCTTGGCATCGACGGTGTATTGAATGTCGGTCATGCCGTCTGTTATAAGCTGTATTTGTGGAGGAGGCGGCTGCAGATCTGGTTGACCTGGCTTTTGCGCATTTCGATGCTCTGCTTCTCTTAGAATTTTGACGCGAGTATCTTCAGGGGTTAATCTGATCCAGCCTTGGGCCTGAGAGGATTTATTATTCATGATCTGGGAGGGGAGCAACTGAACTTCGAGTGAGAGGCGACCATTCAGGTCCAACGTGTCCAATGGCGCCACTTTCAGTACGGGCTTCTTATCTGATGTTTCCATCAGGCAAGTCTCTTTGGGTGTCCATATCCGAGAGAATCGCAAGGACTTCCAGCCCTGAATATGAGCTGTTGTGCCCAAGTCGAGAAGGTATGTGATCAGTTCCTCGAAGTTTACTTCGGCCTGAGGCTGTCTTAACTGGTTTGCAGATCTCACACGCTGATTGCTTGTTCCAGACGGAAGGCGATTCCAATTGAATATCTCCCAAGAACCTCCTGGCAACATGTTATCCCTCGAGACCACCCAGTATCGGGAGTCTTCTCGGTCAAGAGGTGCAATGCGAAATTTTGGGAGTTTCACCTTAACATCGCCCCCGAAGTAATCCCTTCTTATATCAATCTCTTCATCCTGATTCTTGGTTAATTTTAGCCGATTTTTGACATTTGAATACGCTATAGAGGTTTTGACAATATTGTAAAGAATCGGTAGCACTCCGAGGACGGTCAGAGGCACGCCAACATAGGTAATAATGTCGGCGGCTGATGCCATTGCAACCGATTATAGGCGTACGTATTGTTAGAGTTTTCGTATTATTGTACTGGTATACAAGACTCCCCAGAACATATGAACGTTTTCCAAGATATGAAATTATGATTGTGTAAATTTCTTATGACAAGTAGCCTCCTTTACCAGTAGCTTATGGGCGTTTATAAGGATTACTGGCAGGTCGTGATTAACACAATGTGCTTTTATGCAGCGCCTCCAATGGCTGAAGAAAAGGCCACAGCGCCGGGGTAAGTATCTAGGCAAGTTCTGATCATTCCAATATTACACAGACAAAAAGTCTCTCAAGGTCAGTCACGCCTCATCTACGTAAATGTCGACGTTTTCTCCAGGCCCATGGAGACCAACGTTAAAAAACCCAGTAAGCACATGGGCATTGCCACATGGATATTTAAAGCGTTATGTGTTCGGGCAGTGAGTAAATTTATGGCGAAACAGGTGAAAGCGTAGTCTGGATAGGGGTTTGATCTATTAATCCAGGCGTCTGTGCTTCAAGGGTAGATATACCAATGATAGAAACTAGCATCCAGCGTGTACCTCAGCTTGGACGGCTCATTTTCCCTGCAGCCCTTCGGCTAGCTACATCAACAGAACTGGGGTGTATAAATCAACACAATCATCGGATGGCTCTCAAGCCGGGCGGGAGAATCCCAGCGATTATGACCTTCCACTCCTGACTGGCGAGTATAGGATGTAATGCTTCCTCGATTCAGGGAGAGCCAAGCTGAGATCTCACATTTTGAGGGTGCTTCATGTTGAAATGGACGTAGGTTATGAGTATCATTCTTGTATTATATCAGAAGCAGGAGTTTGTAGAAGTTCATAGGTACTACTGTACCTACATAAAGCCTGTAATACAGGGCGCCAATACCAAGCTGCCGGTGTCCAGCCACCTAATATTCCACCACCTCCAACATGGATCGGAACGATGGATCCATTTAGGGGGCCTCTCATGCATGACTAAATTTGCATCGATAGGGGATTTTATCCAAACCAGAATTTAACCCCGTTTATCACCGAATAAGCAACTTTCCAACATCTCACTCGCAGCCCCCAACCCTTATTATTCCTCTTCTCTTGGTTCTGCTAACCCATGAATGAGGCTCGGATTAGCTCTCCCCAATCTACGTCCGTTGTCACTTTCGCATTCGCTTGCTCTTGATCTTCTACGTCTTTCTCACGATCCTTTGGCTCGATCTTGATAAATGTTCCGTTACTCTATTGCCATTGGACACGGAGGAAAAGCGTGAGATACGCAAAGGTAAGTATCTATGGGCTTGGCTCTACAAGCTGTCGGTTCGACGTGACAGTCTTATTGTTGCAGACTGTATCACACTGTCGTCTGCTGCGACGCTGCGCCCCTGTTCTGTTATTGACCAATGTAATCCGAAGATACAACCAACCCTTTCCATGTGCACTGTGCAGCACGTACCTCAATTTTCAGCTTTTCATCTGAAATTTGTAACTGCTTACCGGTACATATGGAGGTGGGGGCTAAAATAGGTGTATTTTTTATCTTCAAAAATAATTGCCTTGCATCCAATATTACCTACGTAAATTCAAGGTCAAAATGGAGTCATTAAACTCAACTGTTCAAGATGATGTTTCAACAGTTCAGGAGGACGGAAGTTCTTCGTTGCTATCATCGAGAGTCATCATAACTACGCTTGTTCTGGTTCTCCTGACCTACTGGAAGTGGAACGCAAGGAAGCAGCGCCATATTGAAGACGCTTTTGCAGCAAAACATGGCTGCCAACCGTGCTTGGCCACTATCCCTCATAAATGGCCATTTGCGATCGATGTTCTCAAGAAACAGTACGATGCTCTACCGACAAAACGACTTCTAGAGTTCCAAACGCCTTACATAACCATAGCCCCGACAATCCGGGTGACTGTTCTGGGCAACGGTTTCATTTTGACCGACCCAGCCAACATTGACGCTATTCTAGACAAGAACTTCGAGCACTTTGGGTTAGGCACCCGTCGTTTAGGTTTATTCCCTCTGCTCGGGGAGGGGATATTCACTCAAGACGGAGCTGCCTGGAAGCACTCGCGCGCGTTGCTTCGCCACCAATTCGCACGCATTCACGAGCGCGGTGTCGCTGCTTTGAGCCCGCATATAGACGCGTTTCTCGGTGCCATTGCGCAGGAGGCCGAGACAAGTGTAAATGGTGTAGTAGATCTACAGCCGCACTTTTTCGAGTACACTCTTAGCACGACAACCGATTTGCTATTTGGGGAGTCACATACTACTCTCCCCAAGGCAGACCGCGACGAATTGCGCGAGAACTTCGAGTATGCCAGTCTAGTCTCAGCCATAAGACTTAGGCTTGCAGACTTGTCTTGGCTTTACACACCGTTAAAGTTCCGGAAAGCCTGTCGCGTTGTTCGAAATTGGGCATCATTCTTTGCCAACAGAGCTATCGACTACTGCGAGGAGTACGGTGAAGAAGCGGCGCGCGAGAAGTATGCTTTCATCGTCGAGTTGTGGCTCGATACACGGGACCGAGTCGTCGTGCGGGACCAACTATTACATGTATTGATAGCAGGGCGTGATACTACCGCGTGTCTTCTCAGCTGGACATTATTTCATCTTGTTCGCAATCCACATCTACTAGACCGACTGAAGGCAGAGATCGCCGAAATCATTCCTTCGGACGTCACGGAAGTCACTCGTCAGCAGATTCAGCAACTTTCATTCTTGAGATGTTGCATCAATGAAAGTCAGTTTAGTCTATGCGTGATTTGACCTAGACCTTACGCTAACATATGAAAGCGCTCCGGTTATACCCTCAGCTTCCTGTCAATGTTCGCTTTGCGACCCGAATGACTGTTCTTCCCAGGGGTGGCGGACCTGATGGAACTGCACCTGTACTCCTTCGGAAAGGAGATGGAGTGGGCTGGTCACTCTATCACCTACACCGACGAGAGTCGCTTTATGGCCCCGATGCTCGAGTATACCGACCAGAAAGGTGGGAAAGCGGCGAACTGATAAAGAAGGTAGGCTTGGGGGCAGGATTCGTCGACTTTCATGGTGGGCCAAGACTATGCTTAGGAAGTAAGTGTTGCCAAAATCTTTGGATGGTATTACCTGACAGTCAAGTATAGAAGACTATGCCTTACAGGAAGCTAGCCTTGCCATTGTGAGAATTTTACAGAAGTACCCGAATGTTCGACTTCCACCAGGCGTCCCCAATGAACCCGTGGGAGCGGAGAGGCAGAATCTTACAATTACTCTATCCAGTGCCGAGGGCTGCAAGGTATTACTTATTTAATGAATAGTGGATCGGAACTATTCTCTTATTTGCAGATATACTCCGTAAAGAGTATAACGTTCTCCGTGCTGCGTCATTTTAACACGATTTCCCTTATTTTATCCCAAGAAAATGAATTTAGTATGAGGTGGTAACCCAAACATCTTGTTATAAAGTTCCTATGTTTGATATTTTTTATTATACCTACGATACCTACCTATCTTGCAAACTTGTGTGGTTCGTACATTTCTAACCGATGGCATTACCCAATTGTAAAACTGTGCTAACAATCAAGGCGCAAGTGGTACCAGGGCCCATCCATCATATACAGAAGAGCGTCAAGATCCCATGCACGCTGCCAAAAAGAATAACTATAATAAAAACTATGAAGGCATCACGACATGGGATTTGAAAAAGCCCCTTTTCAATTAGAAACTTTCATCGACTTACTACCTAGGTAGCGTCTTCAGCTCCAACAAAGCTCTAAGTTACCGGTACCTAAGTATTTGATCCTTTGAACATTGCACATCGCTAAAAGGCCGTGGAGCATCTTTTAAGCAGCATCAATATCCCCTTTAATACCTAGATATATATTCCAACCCTTACTTTCTCACTCACTAAGTGTTCAAGCCAGTAAGTAATCTAATCTTTGTCAATATCTATATCATGTACTGTGTCTTTGATTCAGAAAGCTTATTCAAATTTCGAAGAGAAGTTCGGCATCTGAGTTCTACATGTTTACCTACTACCTAAACCAACTCATGTTCATAGACTCATAGTCACAATACATATCATTTGTGAGACATCGCCATACTCTGCTACCAGGAGAATTACTAACCAACTACAAGGTCACCATAGCTAGCCTCTCCTTTCTCATCGTTCGTTGTCTCTTAGTTTGTGATTATCCGTATATGCCCCTCAGTCTTGAGATCAGCATAGTGAGCTGTACCATATCCGTAACTCATTCTCGACGATCTCAGCCATGGTTGACGATGGCTTCAAGCGACCGAGCGTCGAGCCACACCCGGCCTCATCGTCTAACGCGCGAAGTCAGTCGCAGGAGACACGTATTACGAATTCCTGGAACACAATTACCATCACAATTACCATTTGACGTGGAAATTCAAATTCTTTCCTCTTCATCTTCCCACCTTGAAGGACTACACCCAAGTTCATCAACAAGAGAAATTTATTCCAAGCTCCCACATCAGTCCTTTGAGGGTGAATATCAAAAAGGCAAGGCTCAAAGATTCGTTTCATCCTTTCCAACAAGCAAACCGTAAGTATTTCCTTCCCCTTCCTTCGACACTCCTTTTATTTCAATCTTCATCTTTTTTTTTCCTTTTTTTTTTCGCCTCGAGAATAGTATGATGCTCACATGTAAATAGTATCCACCGCAGAACGTCGGTGCTAGCATAAGGAAAGCTCATCTCTAGATTGCCTCTCTTCAACAACTTGACTTCTTTCGTCGGACCAATTCAATCAAGATGGCCGACCGTGAGAATGCCACTACCATCGACAATGGTGACTTCCTAATCACGGACGTCCGCGTCGGGGCCCCTTACCCCATCTCGATGCCGTGCCGACACTTCTTCATCGGTCAAGAGCTATCAGCCAAGCTACTCTGTATCATGCCCTACATTGAGCGTATCATCAAGAAGGAGATGAATGGTGCGAAGTTCGCCGCAGACTTCGTCATGGTAGCCAATCACCACCAGCTCCGCTTCCAGAAGCAGAAGCCAACCATCGTGATCAACGCCGCTCACAACACCAACATGGTCCCCAAAGTTGAGCGCTGGGGTAAGGAGACCCGCTACAAGGGCAGCCGCTGGCTGTACATCGTCGATAAACTCCGCCTCTTTCTTGAAGGCATTGGCCTTGGCATGATCGCTGTTGAGATGCGTGAGTTCGGCCTCCAGTACCAAGAGGTCACACCCTTCGTCCAGCCTGGTCTGGTCCTCGATGAAGGCCCATTCGAGCAGTTCAATCGCGGTGAGGGTGTCATGTATCGCCTAACTATCGGAGGATGCCAGCTCTATCGTGGCATAGTGAGCCATCTCCAATCAGTCTCCATCAAGTGGACTTCTTGGCCCCACAACGATCAGTACGGCGACTTCGCAGCCGTGACCTTTGAGTTCAATCGTAACTTCGATGAGAGCAATTGGTGTTCTTTTGAGACCTTTGCTCGAGGCCTTCTGGAGGCAGCCGGCCACGACTGGGCTGAACTCTCCGTCCTAGCCAAGTGGAAGTCGAATACTACTCGTCTCGGCTGGTAGTTTCGACTGGCCCTCTTCGCAATCGTTATTCAAGAATCGACTCGACACCATTACTATGCCTAAGAACATCAAGGAATACTTTATTGACAGGATCATTGGCAAGAACGTGGATGCATCATTATCAATAGTTGTTTTGGCCAGGGGTTCAGTGTATACCTATCCAAGGCGGAAATCAGTTTATCGTATCAAGGAGTACTAACAGAGTCTTGTGGTATACACTGTTGCTATTATTTTTAGGCCAACATCAATCGATCCCCAAGTTTTCATACAAACCCGTATCCCGCGATGGTACACCCAGTGAATTAAACAACATGAGGCTTCCGCCACCAATTACCTAACGTGCAGTACCTATCCTTGATGACATGATGCCTGATAACTAAATGGCTAGTTTAATAATTCACTGTAGCTATTTATTTCCTATTTTCTTAACTCTAGTAAGTACCTACATAATTAATAGAAAGGAGAGGGGATGATAATCTCTAAACCTCGGCGCAATAAAGAAGCAAGAAAATTCGTTAGCAACCTCGTATATATACTCAAAACTTCATAATCCATCTTGCTTCATCCTCCCACATCTCCTTTCCCAGCTTCATCGGAGGAACGCCAGCAAACCCGTGCGGCCCATCGAAACCATGTGGCATACCAGGATACAGATGAAACTCCACGCCTACATCCGCCTTCACCAGTCTCGCCGCGTAATCCAAGTTCTCGTCCTTGAACAGATCAAGGCTGCCGACTCCAATAAACGTCGGCGGCAACCCATGCAATTCCTTAGCCCTCGCGGGCGCAGCATAGCATGAGATGTTTTCGTCGGTTCGCTCCCCTATTATATCATTAGTTCGAGTACATCTAACATCGCATATCTCTACCACACTCACACTTCTCCAGCCCGCCGAGATAGCACTTCCACCCCATATCGTTAGCCGCCACGGACCAAGTCCAATACTTCCACCTCGGATCGCTGTCCGCCATCGTCGTCCGGTCGTCCAGCATCGGGTACCGCAAGCACTGGCCGGCGAGCGGGGGGCTCAAGCCCCTATCTCTCGCCCTCAGGGCCATGCCGGCCGCGACGCCGCCACCGGCGCTCTGCCCGAAGACCACGATGCGTGCGGGGTCGACGCCGAAGGCTTGCGCGTTGGCTTGCAGCCACTCCACGGCCGCGAGGGCGTCGTCGACGGCGGCGGGGAAGGGGTGCTCGGGCGCGATGCGGTACTGCGGCGCGAAGACCTGGCTGCGGCTCGTGTGGGCCAGCGCCGCGACGAACCCGCGCGAGGACTCCACGCTGCCGGAGATCATGCCGCCGCCGAACACGAACACCACGGCTCGCCCCGGGTCGTGCGCCTGCGGCGCGAACCGCTGGATCTCCAGCGCGGAGGAGGCCGAGTGGGTGCTCTGCTGCATGCCCTCGGGCCAGGGCACGGCCTGCGCCGCGGCGGAGACGCTGGCGTTCGCCCAGTTGCGGATGGCTGTTGTGTCTGTGATGCCGCCCCCGGACGTGCCGTTGGTCTCTTCTATGAGCTTGGCGTACTGGGGGTCGATTACGAGGGCCATTGTCGCGGCTGCGTATTCAGATGAAGACGCGGGACTAGAGATTCGTATATGCCCGCGATGTCAAGAACATACTCTAAGAGGATAAGAATGTTCTAAAGTCAAGTTTACAGTTGAAGGAAGAATAGAGGTCACCTAATCATGTGCTAGGTAACGGTTGACCACGGAATGAGTACCAGAGCAAAGGCGGACTACGATTATCACATGAGGATTATCTCTCACACCATCACTGCAGGCTGTGTAGGTCATAGCTGGCAAGATATGCACACTTTGTATGGCGAGAGGCTTTTTTCGTGCGTGAGATGGTTCGCAGCGGAAGACCGAAAAATCATGCTTACGGTGTTCGGTTATCCATTCTGGCAAGGCTCCATACGATAGTGCGAGCGTAGATTTATCTCATTGGCATGTGTGCTTCAATGTCGCATTGATATTGTGTCAGAGGCTTCATATTTTCTTTTTGCTTGTGTGACACCATCCTAAGCACCGGCAGCTATAGGTACATTAGGGGTGATTAATGATTATGTGACGCGTTCAGAAGCTGAGACAATCATGGATAAACGGGCATAGTCTAAAGACCTATAATGGTCTGCTAGATGCATGGATTATTGTAACACGACAGACGGTGCATTCTGATATCATGCCGAAGGTCGTGTGTAAGTTGAAGAAATAGTGAGTCGGTAGTTGTAGGTTAAGAGCGCACATTCCGAGGAGCCATATCATTAAAGGAGGTAGTTCGATATCCCTGGGGTATAAATACTTCCTCCTTAAGCGGTACCTAGCTGCTTCCTCTCAAGGTATTATAACCAAGTAGGATAGAAATACGCAAGGTCCCTATTCTATATTTCTTGTCTGACCAAAGTATACCTAGGTATATTGAAGATATGGCCGGCAATTCATTAACATGCCCATTTGTATAGAAGAACAGAGCAAGAAGTATAGCTCGTATGTCAGAAGCCTGATCTTAGGGACCTAATCTCAGAGGTCTGATCTCTTGTGTAAGGTGCATACTCAGGGAGGGGATACGCCCAGGGAGATACGCCTGGGAGAAGGGATACACTTGGATACACCCAGGAGGGATGTACCTGAAGGAGATATATCTAAGACATTACGGACGAAGGAGGCTCTTGTATGTATACCGCGATCTAAACAGATAGGCTTGGGATCCCTCGCACATACCATATGGTCCGTATCGTGACATCGTACAGCTTGAGCACTATTGAGTGATAAGAATTGGTTTCTACCACGCATCATTAAAATCTCGGGTACTTACGGTACCAGCTGTTTTGTAAACACTAGTTAATAAGTGCCGGTTACAGGTACTTGATATAAAGGTTTTGTTTTGTTCTAAAACAGTCATGTGTCACAATGGGACAAGCCTGGCAATGTAAGAATTTATGTGATGCAATCCGTGTTGCTACCTATGTTGCTACTTGTGCTATGCCCCCTTTCCAATGGGTCATAGTGCTCGTATGCAGTTCTTCTACTAATATTAGCAGATGTATGCTCATCTTGCAAATCTACCACAATCGACTCGAAAACAGCGTGCTTTGGTCAACTTACAGAACGTACACTTCAGATTATGAAGGTTAAGTAGAGCATCTAATGGCATCTAATCATCTGTAGTAAACCCTAGGTTTTAAAACCGACGTATTATCAGAGTCCCTGGTGATGATAATCATACGTAGAATCAATGACTAAGGGGGTAGTATATTGGTTGAATAACGCCTGCCTTTCTACTCTCTATCCAGGGCGCGCAGCGCCCTATATATACCATATAGGGGCGGCACTATACCCAATCTGGCTTCATCCCATAGTAGCCTGACACATATCTAGGTAGTCAGTCTGTGTCTGTCTCGCTTTGACATGTTAGCTACTTGCCGTGTATTGTACGCCTATAGCAGCAAAAATTATCAATTATTGCCCTAATATAGACCAACCCAATCATATCACGCCTCTTATCTGGTTGGGTAGGCAGGCTAGGGGTACCAGGGTCCAAGTTAATAAAGCTTTCCTCGAGCGCCGATGCCAAGGATTCGAGTCTCTTGAGTTCCTCGAGCAAAATATGAAGCGGCCAAGTGGTGAATGTGGACATATTATCAAGTAGCCGAACGGCGGTGAAGTTCAATCGGCTACAACTAGGCGTCGCATGTTGGAACGCCTGAAGAGTGACTTCCCAAGTCTGGTCGGGAGACAATTCAATATTGCTTCGAACTAACCAGAATAGCTTTTTAAGACCTTCATCATCCAATGGTGATGTAAGTAATGAATCTGGAATCCGAGTTCGGTCGTGTAGTCGTGTGTGATAGTGGGGTCTCATGTTTTGAAACAGGGACTGATAGTTATGTTGGTTGACATGCTCGATTTGTGAGAATTCAGCATAGTGATCGCGGAACCCATCACTTGGTCTCTTAATAACATTACCATCGGAGCAAGAACATTGAAGGGTACCAATAAATCCAGGTACAGCCTGTTTACGTCTCTGGTAATGCATATCCCAACATTCAAGGATGAATTGGATGTTGGCCCACGAATATGCTAGAAGAGAGGACTGGGAAACGTTAGTCAATGTTCCATGAAAAATGGTAAGATGATAGATCTACCTGAAACTCATGATTATCTGGATCAAAGTTGTCATGGTAGAATAAGCCTTCGAGCTTGAGATAGACGTCCCAGTAGAACTTGAAACCACTAATGAAAGCCTCGCGCTTCGTAGAATATCCCGAGAGGATTTTCCCTATGCGATGACTCGCACGAGGGAGATTGACGTTCTCACTCAAGAAGAAGATTTGCTCAAGAATTTCTAGAGGCATATGCTCTAAATCGGGTTTTTTCTCTTCAGGGGCAGGCTTGTCTTTTGGAAGTTTCCGTCGGTTTGATTTGGACTTGGCTTTAAGTTTCTTGTTCAGTATGGGAGTGATGGTGGTATTGTGGTTACCACGGCGACGTTTGCCGCGGGCTTTTATAGGTGTTAACTCCATGGGAAAGGAGATGGAGATGATGATGATGATACAGAACTGAGGAAATATTGTTTGGGGAAAAAAGGAAGGGGTTGTGGAAGGATAGGGATGAACACATAAATAGATATGGATGTGTGACAACTTTCAAGTTATATGTAGGTAGTCACCTAAACTGTTTGCCTCGAATATGGTTGAAGGAAGAATACAATGTATGTACAAGTAATTACACTGGTCCAAATGTGAATGAAATATATTCGGCTTACGAAATGTTAGACCCCACTTACTTTCAATAGGTACATCCCTGCAACCAGATTACCTAAGTACCTAGGTATCCAATCAGCCGGGAATCAGGCGCAGGGTGGGTCGAATGATCTTATCGAGGTTATCGCATGCAGCTGCCAGTCCGAAAAGTTGAAGCTATTACAAAAAAATTTAAGAAAAAAAAAAAAAGGTTTCAACCTTAAGAAAGTACGCGCGCAATCCATCACAAACTTCTTGCACTCTCTTATCATCCTCAACAAAATATATAAAACAATGGCAATATTTACAGTTCTACTTTGGTAACACTTTTCTATCTCGTTACTACTACGAACCTTTCACAATGGCATCCATACATACACCTGTGCCCTCTATCAGACTGCTCAGGTTTCTCCGGCTACAATCAGAAAATCTGAGTCTCTTCAATCTAAGCCATGGAAATACTCGAAGCCTCGGACAGGCAACACGCAGGGTATTATGCGCAGCGAGAAGACACCAAAGAAATTCTTCCCGGGTACAATGTACGGCAAACTCTTCACCGGATGCCTCATTACAGGCCAGCATGTTAGATTTAGATTCTCTTATACAAACTCGGCGCAATGGGACTCTCCGGGATACCCGCCAGAAAACCCTTCCATATTTTCTCCCGAATCCTCCCGTACGTTACAATTCCTCGAATAAGCCGCCGACGAATACTCAATCAACTTGGCGAGGCATGCTTTGGGGCTTTGGTGCGAAGAAAAGCCCGAAACCTTTACAGCCAGATGATCTTCCCAATGGTGCGGACAGAGACGCTGAGAATAATTCTATGTTTAATATACGACGGCAGCTCAGTCAGAAGGCCGCATTAGAGCCGAGACTACGGTGTACAGAAGTTGACGAGAATGGTAATGTCATATTAGTTGATGGAGAGTTTAAGAAGAGCGAGCTCATCGCGAGGGTTCGTCCATCCTAGACTCGGTGCGAGAATTATGAGGAAAATGGTAGCTAATTCGACACAGTTCGGCTTACTACCGCGCGATTTGCGCAAGATCGATTCTTCGAACCTCCCGCATATACTCGTACGCCCGACCGCTATCCTGCTCAACCTACTACACCTCAAGGTGTTGATCAAATACAACCGGGTCTTGCTCTTCGACGTCTATGGCTCTAAAGCGTCCTACCCGCAGTCGGCGTTCATGTACGATCTACAAGGCAAGCTCCAACAGAAGCCACTTCCCGGCAACGGCGGCCTACCGTACGAGTTCCGTGCCCTAGAAGCCGTCCTGCAGTCCGCCACCCAGGAACTGGAAGCCGATTTTGAAGCAGTCCGCGATCCGGTGATCCGCATACTGAGCGAGCTCGAGGAGGACATAGATCGACACAAGCTGCGGATCCTTCTTGTCCTGTCAAAGCGAGTGAGCACTTTCGAGCAGAAGGCCAAGCTCGTCCGCGACGCTATCGAGGAGCTCCTCGAGGCCGACGACGACCTGGCGGATATGTACTTGACTGAGAAAACGCGCGACGTCCACCGTGAACTCGACGATCACACCGAAGTTGAGATGCTGCTAGAGTCATACCATAAACTTTGCGACGAGATCGTCCAGGAGGCGCAGAATCTAGTGTCGGGAATCCGGAACACCGAAGAAATGTAAGCTCATGAATTTGTCTACCTAAGTCTAAACTTGAGATTTGAGCTAATAACGGTAGTATTCGCGCAATCCTAGACGCGAACCGCAACTCTCTCATGCTTCTGGACTTGAAATTTAGCGTCGGAACACTCGGCTTAGCTATGGGTACCTTCATCGCCGGTCTGTACGGCATGAACCTCGAAAATTTCATCGAGGAGACGCACTGGGGCTTCGGCGTTGTCACGGGCGTTTCGATCGTGTTCTCGCTCTGGGTGTGCAGGTATGGCCTAGCCAAGCTCAGGAAGGTCCAGCGCGTCAAGATGCAGGGCGAGGAGAGAAAGGGCATGGCGAACGAGTACCACTGGTTCCACGACGAAGGAAATGTCGGGCTTCTAGACCCGAGGAACCGCGAGATGTTAAGGCGGCTTAACATGAAGAAGGCTGATCAGGCTGATAAGAAAAAGTGGTGGCAAGGCGCTGGTTGGTAAAGTGCCATCTGAAGACATCTCGAGGATAGACCTCTTCGAGAATCGGCTCGGGCCTGAATATAGGGGCATTTTGGCGTTATCTCGGTCAGCATTTTCTGGAGCACAGTAGGCTGGTTCGGAGTCGGTAATCTGTGCACTAGACTCAAGGACCGGAAGGTATTCTCATCTCCCATTGATTTAAGGGGCGTGATGTGTTCATTGTAGACAAACTACCTAGCTTGCCCGGCTTCTATTAGATGTACAATGTACTACAATTGTTCTAGTAAATACCATGTCGGCATACTGCGGTGTCTTGTAAGAAAACATGAGGGTGTGTGAATATACGTATATATAGGTACCTTATATATATCAGATAATAGAGGTACAACGAGCGCGGTTTAAAGAATTGAAGGAGACTTTAGTTTTGAAACCCATCCCGTCCCACTCCCGTTTTATGTCATCCTAATCCACACTTTCGACCACATCTCAGTCCACAACCCCCCTCTTTACAACCCACTCCCCATAGCCCATGGCCCCTCTCTAATTCCTACATGCCTCCTTCCCTTACCCCCTCCCCCCCACAATCCCTCTAAATCTCCTCCTCAGCAGCGCTACCAGAAGCGTACTCCCAGGTGACCTTAACGCGGCCCTTGTCGAGGCTGGCGAGCTGCTTGAAGACGGCGGGGCTGACGTCGATGCTGCCGGAGGCGCAGGAGGGGCACTTGTCGACGACGGTGGCGGTGGCGGTCTTGCCGCCGTAGTGGATGTTGATCTTGCGGCCGCACACCTTGGCCTTGTTCGGGTTGGCGTCGTTGCCGTACTGCGCCGTCGCCAGCGCCACGATGTGGTCCGCGTCGCTGTTCTGCTTCCCGCACGCGCCCAGCCCCGGGGCGTAGTACGTCATGTCCCCCGAGTAGGCGATCGCTTGGCCGGCGGCTGCGGCGAGCGCGAGGAGGACGTTGGTTAGGGGGGTCATTTTCGCGGGTTGGGGAGCTGGTTTTGTGTTTGGAAGTAATGCGAGTGGTGGCGAGTGGCAGGCAGTGCTGGATCTGAGGCTAGACTGATGCAGGAACCGATGAGGAGCTGGTGATTAGACCCTATAAAACGATTCCCGCGCCTGGTTTATATACAGGAATCCCCATCATACAATTCTTGCTCATTTCGCACATAGTAGGACTAGAGATTACGTCCGTAGTGTCAGATCTGTCAGACTCTTTCCTTTTCGTCGGTCTCAGTATTGGCTGACGATGCCGTGTATTGGCTGACGAGCATGGGGATAGACGAAAAGGGGAATGGTGGCGATGGGGATCGCGAGCTCACCGTTCCTGCTTCCTACGCCAAGGGGGTTCAGAAAGCTTAGTCCCTGGCGACCCCCTTCGGTGACCTTCATATTTCACCGTGGCTTCTATGTGGAATCACAGATCGTAGGGCTTAGTCGTCTACTGAGGCAGCGGGCTTACGTGACCCTGCTCTGGGGTGTAACTCATTTGAAAACAGCTGTCAGCAAGACTTAAATGAAAAATAAAGCCACCAAATACCACTTGACCAAGATCTTAGTATATGCCCTTAAGAGGTGGTTTTATTTGCCCTGGGGAATCAATGTAACTTACGTGAACGATGCTAAACTACGGCTCGGCACTAGTGAGTCTAAGTGTTTCAACGTTTAAAGAAGCGTTCATCTTTTTGTTAGGTAACGGCAGTTGTAATCTGGGGAAATGGGTAAAGGGGGTATAGAGGCGATTGCCGCCAAAACTAGCAGTGAGACTGTCTCACTCTTTCGTCTGCTGATATCGAATGACCATGCCGACATCTCAGTAAGCAAGGTATCTAGCTTGCCTTCTCACTATGTTAACAGCTGACTACCTATGTAAGGCACAAAGTCTTTAGTCTCCAGGGGTAACTATTGGAATATGTTTCTTATTATTGTCCCATGAGTAAGCAGGAGTGCCACCTGTCGTGCAACTATACAACTACCTATACCGGCTAGGTATAATCTTAGAATATCTCCAGATTTGGAAGGAAGTTCTCCTGAATTAGGTAATAATAACGAAACCGCCTTGCTTACATCTCTCTCTTTTACTGGTCTGCTAAGCTCAGCCCACGCCCTGAAATAAGAGGCTCAGGTCCAAACATGTGAGGTTACATTATTGCTCACCTTGACAACAGATATATGAATACCCTTGAGCTTATTCTAACTCCTCTAAATACAGTTAGGTGGCCACATGAATTTGTGTCGAGGCGAAATTAAATCTGACTTGCCGGAGGATTCCTGCAAAGTTCTACAAGATTCATACTCTTCAAGGGCCATGGCTAGAGATTTACTGCGTAGCTAGAGATTGGTGTCGCAAATGCCTTTTACGTTTTGCAATCAGTTCAAATTAAGGGATCCCATAGCATAGGAGAAAATGAAATAGCAACCGAATGATTTAATGGTGAAAGCTGGAATAAAAGGGGGAGCGCTCTAGTCTATAAAGTCTAGGTAGGCAACGTTGACGGTTGTAACCTACCTGAATAATGAAGGAGGAGTAGTTATAAGTCATAAATGAAATCCAACGAGACTCATTAGTTCTCTACCCAAAATGGCTACTTAATAGATATTATATATCTTCCATGTATCAATCGCATCAGGTGAAATCATACGGACCTAATTATTTCCCTACTTAAGGTCACAACTAGCATAATCTCAACGGAACATCCACTTTCAGGTATGTCGATGACAATATCGATGTCTTTGATCGACCCGTCAATCCCGAGCAGAGGGTTGTAATCCCTCAGTCGTACTAGTTTATCATTGTCCCACCACCTACCATGCAAATATGTAGGTATTGTTTGTAGGATTTGGATAGAATATGGTCACACGGTAGTGTTAATAAGGCAGTAGAGGTTCTCTGGTTTTACCTCAGCCCACTTAGTCTTTACTCTTAAGTCTTACTTTGCCCTCAAAGTCTGTATTATGAATGGTGTCACATTTGCAGAAGGAGCATATATTTTTATTCAAGATAAAATCTATGAGGATTAATTTCGCCAGATCATTCAAGTGAACCCATTAAACCCGAGGCTCACTACGCTCCGAAAATCCCCGCATTCAAAATTTTACGGAAGGCTCGGGCGAGGTCAGGCCTCGTCGGGAGTTGGCCGCGTTCCCCAGCGCAGCCGGCGCCACCACCATGATTCTTCAGCAGCCTCTTCATTTAGCCTATACACCTCCTCCAAATCCGCATCAAGCATGCATTCCATCTCGAAGCTTCTCATCATGTGGCCATCGTCCGGATCGATGAACCACAGGTTCTCCAGGGCGCAAGGCCAGGAGTGCTCGCGGGAAGCCCCATGCCATGCCCTCATCCCGCCCGCACAGACCACATGTATTTCCTCCGTGTTTACCCAGTCGCAGAGCCCTTCCACCCCGAAGCGGTAGAAATGCTCTTCTGGACTTTCGCGCTCGAACTTTAGCCACCTAATGGATAATGCGGCGGAGGCGAAGGCTCTGAACGGAGTGTTCCCGATAGACACCATATCGATGTCAAAGTTAAGCCATACATAGCGTGGTTCCTCACCCGCGGCGGTGTGGACCTCGGAGAAGGCCTGCTTGTACAGGCCCGAGTAACGAGCTTCTTGGCAGGTTTGGACTATCGCCGGCACCGGCGTGGGCGAGAATAGCCTCTGAGCTTTTAGCGAGTAGTCAGGCACGACGCGGACCTCTACAGTACGAGGCCTGGCTGTTAAGGCCCAGATGTGAACGCGAAGCTCGGTCGGGAGGCGCGGAAATGGATGAAAGGTGGCCATTTTTATTTTGCTTCCTAATATGTAGCAGGGCTCAAGAGTCAACGTAGGTAAATAGCATAGACTACGGCACGTGACTTAAAGAGGAAGGAGAAAGGGGGGCTGGCTGCCAACGATTATTAATTGCAGTATGATCACGGCAGCAGATCTACTGTCAGCGAAACTCAGTCGTTCGGGGCAATGTGGAACCTGTCAGTTAGGTAGATATCAGGAGACACGTGGGAACACCTCAATGGACCAATCACCCACGACACACGATGTATCAAGCTCAAAACTTCAGCACATTCGCTAAATAAGTCTGTTATTATTTCGACGAACGCCAGGCTATCCAGCCCATGTGTGTATCACTGATGCGCCCCATCTTAATCTTATATGCACGTGTAAAGTCTAGCAGTTGAAGCTTCTCTTAATTAAACAGCATCGTCGCCTCTGGGAGTCCCCGGCCGCGACCTTAAATTGGGACTTCTTGTCCCGTCGTCGTTGTCCGGCTCATCTTCGTAGCGCTGCCGTCTCGACGGGCTCCAAAGTCTTCTGCCGCTCCCGCTCCCCGGCGGGCTTGCTACCTCTACGTCTGATAGGTTGTCGCGTTTCCCGCGCCACCACTTCAGCTTCCAAAGCCCACCCAGGACGTCCTGAACTCCGCCCCCAGCGCCGCCACCAGCTCCCGCTGAGCTCTTCCGCCGTATATGCCTGCGCGCCGTGAAGCCTGGAAACCCGGTTGATTTTCGTCTTCGTCGAAATAATTTCCTCGGCGAGTCTCCGCTAGCTTCAGCTGCGGTCAACGAAGCTGTTGATTCTCCTGAGATGACTCTTCGCCCCGGTATTAAAGGTGTATCCTCAGCGATTGCATTTTCGGGCAATGTGCTTGACCTATTTCTACTGAACGATGGCCTTGGTGACTCCTGGTCCTCTAATTCGTCCCATATCTGCGCACGCTCGTGCCAACGAGTTGATGGCTTGCGTCCTGGTGTGAGGGGTGTGGCCTCGCCACTCGGCCCAAACGTATTATAAGTAGGTGGCACTGCCTGTTCAGCTTCGCCAACCGATTCGGTATCCGTAGGGGACGACTCCTCCCCTTCTGTATCATCTACAAGTCCTAAACCTGGAGTCAGGCTTGACTGTCCAACAGCTGGCGGATGTTGTTCGTCGCTAAGGCGCCACGATAGCGCCAGGACGCCGGACAATAATATGACGGTGCCTAACGCAATGAGTCCGCCGTGCAGGGGCGTAATAAGGTTCGTCTGGTTGAAATAGATCAAACCATCTAAAATAGCGATGATGTTGTAAATGCAAAATACAAGGGGGTATAATACGGATGTAGATACCAGCTTCAATCCGCGATGAAGGTAATACAGCTGGCTCAAGGCCAGGGCGACCAACCCCAATACGAGCATCCATGACTCCCAATGTCCAAATTGGTTATCGCCGTCAGCGATCGTTCTAATTACTAACTCGACGGCGGACTTCGCAAATAGCAAAGAGTGGGCCGACAGAATGCCGCTGATGCATCCAAATACGAGGCCGCGGGCTAGCCGGAACCTCGCGTTTTGCGAAACACTACTGACATGGTTGACCACGTCAATCACTACCGCCATTGAAATAACAAGTACAGCCTGGAGTGACATCCAGAGAATAAAAGGCCATCTCCCGAGCAGATCCAGTAGCTCCGAAAGACTATGTGCTGGGGAGGGTATCGCACCGAATATGGCTATTAGAGCTGCCCCAGTGGTGACAAGTGCTGTTCCGTAAAAGGACCATTGTGTAAAAGGTTCTCCTAGTATTAACGTCGCGCAAACGGAGTTGAATACTAGCCCGGCAGCTTGTAGGGTCGATAGGACTGGTAGCGGTAAGGTAGAGATCTGGATGGTACTGCCGAATATGTTGGATATAACGAACATGCCCATCCCTAACTGCCATCTTCGCCTTCGATATGCCGGTCGCTGGAATTCGAGCGGAAACTTTTCGTCCTCGAGCATGTGCGACTTTCGTTGTAGGGTGAGACCGAGGGACTGGACACTCGTGGATACCAGACCGACTAGAATACCAATCTGTCAAATGCGATTATATTAGTGCCCAACCAATGAAAGAGGCAATTCAATTGCTGAGCGGAAAACCCTACCGCGATGGTGCCTCCCGGCGAGATGTTTCCGAGCACTCCCATTGCGAAAGTCTTGCTTGAGTCAGCTCATCCGCGACAATCGCTAGATGAAAGAGCGCCTAGGCTGCCCATGAGACAATGAATGCGAAGATCCTTAACCGACTGCCCTGCTATCTTGATTCTGGATTCGGCGAACAAGCGGGGGTAATGAGTGTATTGTCTACGATGCGACAAAATGGAAGATGGTATTGACAAATGGGAATCGCAACTGATTGAACAAAGGTATAACAAGGCGCAGAGGTCGAAAGACGAAGCTCGGAAGACGGTGAACTCAATGCGATGACGCCGTACGAGGCCAGGGGACCAGTGGCAGGGGGGGCCTGTGGCTAAAAAAAAGAGGCGGTAGGTACTGCGACAGCTTGAATCTGTTGAGGCCAGCGGGTCGATTTCTCTTTTCTCAACAGTAGAATTATAAAATTGGAACAAAGAAAAGAAGAAGAAAAAACTACGACGATGATTGGGAGTTGATCGTACGTATTTATAATTATTGTGCTTTGGCAAAGTAGAAAGATGTAGATGTAAATGTTAAATTGATTAGCATTTGAAGTGTGTCGAGGCACTGGGATTTAAGAATACGTATTTGAAGTTTAACGTTAAAAGTGCAGAAGTGCAAGAACTCTATTCAAGGGGAATGAGGTAATGCTTCCAATCTGGTCTAGACGACTGTTTTTGGAGGTAGGGACAACGAAGCAAAATTGAAGATCTTTTCTAAACCCTGACTTGACCTCGAATTTATTGTAATCTGAGTTGTTATTCTGTTATTGTAGTAGTATAACAACGAAGCAATCAAACCTCTCCAATTGATTTAGAGATGCATGCAAGCACCTGGGCATCAAGTGCCAGTGGTCATTGACCGTACAGCCAGACACCAAGTCATTCCGCAGGGGGCACCAGACTTTGGCTTCTGAACATTGAAAGTCTACTGCTTGTGTGGTGTTACAACAGTGGGGTTGCAGTAAAATAGTGTCATTAGCCACACTTCCAAGGTACAGTACGTACTATTGTGCAATTAACTAAAATCGTGGCTGAAATAGCTACGTAGGTGGGACCGTCTATCCTACCGCCAGTGGATACCTGGCACGGTACCCTTTCCAGACAAAGCGCCATGTACCACGCTAGTGGAAGATACTTCTCGCAG
>MU388308.1:0-103436 GCA_022578535.1 Jackrogersella minutella
TTCGAAAAGTCAATATTGATTGATTGAAATGGCGTATTGATCAATACATATTGATCAATGCGTTGATATTATTGAATTGTTTTGAACCCTGGGCCTGTCTGGCACCTAGCTTCCGTGGCTGTAGCCCCACTGGATCAGTGTATCTAATACACTGTTCCCAGTGTACAGCTTTCTACAATATTCGTCTGAGATATCCTGTCATTAGATGAGCTATATCACGAGAATATATATTCACACTATCATGATATACAATCCAAGGCGAGGCCAGAGAGAAGAAGATTAAGATTACTACTATATTGACGCTTTATAAACTCGATAGGCATGGCCATCGGTTTACGGCTTCACTTCTAGTTACGACTGTGAGAAGTCTGATCCTAGCGACTTAATCTCGGAGATGATATCCTTGTCTAAGGGATACACCTAAGGGAGATACCTAAGACATTATAAGACAAAGAAGGCTCTTGTATTTATACCACGATCTAGACAGTTAGGCCCAGGGTTCCTTGCACAACAACATAGTTGCAATCCTTATCATATGGTCCACCTCGTGACAACGACCTCGGTATTGCGTTTATACCGTGATATAGAAAGTCGATCTCCATTCTCCTATTACTTTCTTGTCATAGTTCTGGTAAATTTCTTAAATTTTGTTGAAGCTTCGTCCATATTTTGTTATATTTGTCGCGATCGCCACGGCCTCACAGTTATAGTGTGTTGTAAAGCAATCAAGTTACCAGCCTGACAACGTTCCACTTGCTAACAGGGCGGCCTGGTTCCTGCATCCTAAATCCTTCTAGTGATATGTCGTTTTGTATTTATACTCCTGGGTGTTTCATTTTATCTAAATAGACAATGGAAATTCAAAGCCACTCGTCTGGGAAATAATATTGTGGGTTTAGGTAGCCCTCATGCTCATTTGCCACAACTTGTCTGAGTATTATACTGACTATCTACGTAGTAAATAGAATGTAGAGTTTGCTAGCTCTTGTTGGCTATTAATTACACACTAACATACGCGTTACCGTTTTATGTTGGTATTTGTGTCTATGCGCACAATCAAATTCTATTCGGAGCAACACTTAGATGGTGTCCCGACTATATATATCTACCCCCAGACGCGTATGTCCGTCCCCTAATTGGACATCTTAGGAATTATAGATCCTCCCCAGCTCTTGTGGCCCATTTATCAATGCACAGGCACAAGAGGTGTGTTCCAAAGTTGATATCTTCGGAAAGTCACATGAAATGGCACAAGAAGTTCCCGAGAGCGTCATCTCATTCGTATTCATTCGTATTCGTTCGTATTAGTAGAACTTACCCCTCGTGCTTCACAACACTAACTTTCCCCTCCTAGTTCTTGATAGAAGCAGACAGAAACTAGGGAAATATCAATTATGTTGCTAAATATCGTCTATTCAAACTGGATGCTGCCTGTGGCAGCTGTCTATGCCAGTGCCATCGGCATGGCAGTCTACCTCCTCGTCCGTTGGAAGCGTCGCAACAACGACATCACTCAGCCGATCTCGGTCAACTACTTTTTCACGCGGAAATGTAATAAGGAGTGTGCCTTCTGCTTCCACACCGAGAAGACCTCCTACGTCGCCTCTGAGAGCGACATGAAGACTGGGCTCCACCTGCTCAGAGAAGCCGGCATGCGCAAGATCAACTTCGCTGGCGGCGAGCCCTTCCTCTACCCCGAAAGGCTTGCCATGCTCTGCCGTTTCTGCAAACAGGACCTCGGCCTCGAGAGTGTCAGCATCATCACCAACGGGACGAAGGTCACCAAGAAATGGATTGAGAAGCACGGCCGGTGGGTTGACGTCCTTGGCGTGAGCTGCGACAGTTTCGACGAGAAAACAAACATCTCTATTGGTCGCGGTACCGGCGAGAACGTCGCGCAGCTGTTCCGCATCCGCGACTGGTGCCGCCAGCTAGGCATCAAGTTCAAGCTCAACACAGTGGTGTGCACTCTCAACTGGCAGGAAGACATGGCAGGCGTAGTGCAGCAGCTCGACCCGTTCCGGTGGAAAGTCTTCCAGGTGCTGTACGTGGAGGGGGAGAACGACAAGGAGGGAAAGGACGCTTCCAGCCTCAGCAAGCGAAAGCGAGACGCCAAGAAGCTTCTCATCTCGGACGAGCAGTTCCAGGTTTTCTGCAATAAGCACCAGCACCTCGAATGTTGCATACCCGAGCCGAACTCTGTTATGGCGTCGAGTTACCTCCTCCTGGACGAGTTCCTCTGCTTCCTAGACAAGGGTGGCGGGGTTGAGAAGCAGTCGCGATCCATTCTGGAGGTTGGGGTGCAGAGAGCGCTAAGCGAGGTTCGCTGGGACCAGGCGGCATTCAAGCAGCGCGGAGGCGTGTTCGAGTGGACGAAGCAAGTTGCTGAAGATGAAGGGGAGCCAGAGGGCGGCTGTGGGTCCGCAAACAAAGAGTTGTTGGATTGGTGAGTGGGAGTGACTAGACATTTGGCTCTAGTATCTTTATAAGGAACCGTACTAGGAAAATTCTGAAATATCGTGATAGGGGGGATCCGTATGCCTTTGAAATAGGTAGGTAATTAGTATCATCTTAACTATTATAATGACGATGCTTTCACTTTGAACTTATATCAAAACTTCTTACCTCGACACCTAATGTTTGAAATCTCATATTACCCCTATTTGGCCAACGGAAACCATGGTTACTAAGCACGCCAAGCTAGGGGTTCGTTAACCTGATGTACGAATTCCGAAGTGCGATTATCCTTTCCTAAGGCTGTAAACATATCTAATATGCTTAAAAGTGTTAGCCCATAATTAAGTGATATGCGTTATCTTTATGGTCATCATTGCGTGTGTTTGCTGGTGGTTTAGGTGAACTACCTAGCTTGGCAATGCCTTTCATAGACAAATCACCCTTTTCACACTCGCTTTCTAGCACAGCGAAAGTAATACAGCTAGTATAGTTATTGACGAAGATATTGTTACCTCAGGTGCTGGCGCAATGTCCACTGTGACATTCTTCATGATGGGGCTTTTTAGTCAAAATGGATTCACAACAACCAAGGCATTTTACCACTCATAACTCCACCCTGTAGACTTTATCATTGCTTGTGATGGCTAATTTGAGACCAAAAACATCAATCTGACATCCAACAGCTCGATACCAAGCCATTCTAATATCACTAGCGCACGCCCAACCCGTCATTTACACTTCAAGAACAAAGAATATGGACGGCCTCGACACCGTTTTCCAGTCATAATGATAGAGCCATCACGGAGAGATCCGTGCTAGGTTGTAAGGGTGCTTGAATATTAATCCCCAATCTTCCTAAAGGCCTGAATTGGGGGGCAGGGCCCTCCTTACATGGACTGAACACACAGCATACTCCTATACCCTGGTTACAACTACCACCAGGCAAGGTTATTGATGGAATTTCATAGCTGTGATATCGTGTTTATAAAATAACCGCCATGGAGTTTTCCAGGCCTATGCTTGGGGTTATGGTTAATAGATTGGAGGGCATTAGTATTTCAACCGTAGAAATTAGACGAGCTTGGCTGGGATATGGAGGAAGATCGTGGCATTAAGAAGCTAATAATGGGCTGCTTGCAGACCAACCAAATTAACCTAAGAACCCACATGTAGAGCAGAATCCGGGGATGCGGAGCGTGCGGCATCGCTCAAACAGGTTCCTGGAAATAATGGAGCCAGACGAGTGACCCCAATCCCCAAGTCCCCTCTGATCATTATCAGCTGCATCGTGGGTGGAGTGATAAGAGGATTTCAGCAACCGGCATCCGTGGGAAAACGTATAGAACTTCTTTACCATAGAACCTCTCTACCGATCTCGCAAATTCAAAGTCCATGATCGGAGCGGAGAAGACCCATCTTCACGAGTCTACGAACCGAACTCTTAGCTGCAATGCAGACAGAACCGGCCCCGCAATCTCTGACGTAACCATAAAGGTGACGGTTCAGTAGATTGTTGATGTGAAATAACTTTCATTGTGTTCAATTTATTTTCATCCCATCGATACGCGTCAATATGACAGACGAAAGATCCGAACTCAAGACAAGGGTGCTACCCCAGATAACGCTGGGAGACGGCTCCCCCGGCTCGTTGACGGCCCCGCCTCCGCCCTTACCCCGCGAAATCCCGGCGACAAGTCGGGCGCAGGAACGTTTCCGCATAACTGGCAATGCTATTGTTACTGGAGGAGCCGGCGATCTTGGATTTGCAGCGTGCAACGCTCTCCTTGAACATGGCCTTGAAGGCCTAATGATATTTGACATGAACCCGACGGAGGCACAAGCTCGAGTCAAGGTGTTGGAGTCCGAATTCCCCGAAGCCAAGATTCAATTTCTGAAGGTCGATGTGACGGATGAGGGTGGTGTAAATGCAGCAGTGGACGAGACAGTTAGACTTCTAGGTGGTGTCAACATTTTACTCAGCTTCGCAGGAATGGTCGCCTGTGGACATGCACTGGATTGGTCGTCAAAGGAGTGGAACCGAGTAGTGAACGTCAACACGATCGGAGGTTTCCTGGTTGCTCGCGCTATAGCTAAGATCATGATAGAACGGGGAGTCGGTGGAAGTATGGTATTCATAGCGAGCGTATCGGGACACAGGGTAAACTTTCCACAACCTCAAGTCTCCTATAACGTCTCCAAAGCCGCGGTGGTAGCTATGGTGAAGTCGTTGGCTGGAGAATGGGCTCAGTACGGAATTAGAGTGAATAGTATTTCTCCAGGATACATGAACACCATCTTGAACGAGGGTGATGGTCTAGGGGAGGCAAGAAAGATATGGGCTAGTCGAAACACGCTAGGGAGGATGGGAGAACCGGATGAATTGTCGGGCGCCGTAGTGACGCTCGCAAGTCGTGCCGGGAGCTATATCAATGGCGCCGATCTTCTGGTGGACGGAGGACAGACTCTCTTCATGTAGCGAACGTCGTTGGACCATATTTGGGGTATGGTGGTAAATAAACCTTTCGCTAGGTACGAGACTCCGCCTTTTGCTTTCGAATAGCAGTGCTGCTTATCTTTTTGGCGAAATCTCGCGTCTCAGTTGACTTGTGCACAATCCCCTCGGCATCGAGGACATCCACTTCGAATATTTCTAGTTGCCGCCAGCCAAGTTCCTTCCGCCGTTCGTTCACAGCGTTTCCTCCGCTTCTTGTCTCGCCTGAAACCACGAGGACATCCATATTCTCAGTAGTGATTGTGGGACCATAAGCATCCTGTATGACGACACAGCGCACTTCGATGGTGCCACCCCGGAATAAAGCAACGAATTCCCCATTCTCCCCGAGAACGGGAGGGGTCTGCCCGGTTTTCCAGCCGTTCTTAGATAACTCGAGTATAGAAGACAGGAATTCGATTGTATTCATAGCACGTTCGTTCCAAGGCTGCACATATTCAGCATACTTCTTTCTCTTCAGCAGCTCATCTCCAGTGATGCCAATGATGAATTGACACGGTTGTGATGTGCCATCCATAGGCACCTTTAGTAATAGAACCGCAGCGGTCAAGAGCAATTTGTGACCGGGATGTAGATGGTCAAAGGTGCCCCCTAAACATACGATGGAATGCGGACTGGTCTGGGGAGATAACCGCGATGGAACCGATGGTCCGACAGACACAGAGAGGCCACCATCGACAACAACTATCTGAGATTGTTTCAATGTTTGAATGCCTTCAAGGAATTTGAGGTATGTTGAGAGTAATGCATATCCAGGTTCGTTATTTGCATGGAATATGTATCGCCAAGGATGATAAGCCGAGACGAATGTAGTAAGTTCGACTATCACTGTATTGTTCGCTTCTATCGTTGGCTTTGAGTCTGTCACTATCGGCCTAGATGAGTCGTGGTCGACTAAAACCACACGGACGTCTACGGATCCCGGACCGGCATGGATATCGGTAGCAACCGACAGCTGAGAACAGATGACGGATATAATGCTGTATATATCAGCTAAGATAGATTGGGTTTGAGACCAAGAAAGCGACTTTTGCCGAATGGAATTTCCTGAGAGGATAGGCGATACTAAAGCGGCGATCAAGATAGCACCATTCTTTCCACCTTTTTCGCGTTTCAGTCTCGAAATGGCAGCTCTGAGAGGAGGCTCATATGCGGCGTTAAGAGCAAGCCGTGTTGCGGGATGTGGAGGCGGGGATAATAACAGGAGTGACGGGAGATCGCCGCCTCCCATTGCAACATTTGGTCCCGACATGGTAAAAAGTAAAAGGAAGAACCAGTTCGATGAATCGGCGGCAGAGGTAAAAAAGCTTCGGCACTAAGATAAAAAATATAGGTAATATATTTATACCTGAAGTGACGAGGGATCCTCGAGGAATAAGCTCTCTTTGGGGTCAGAAATGATTCCCTCGTGGGACACCGGTGGCGTGATGGAAGAACCAAAAGAAAGGATAGGATCTTGAGGTAATTCTTTAACCCGTGATGGACCTCGGGAGAGTCGGTATGATATACTGTAGATTTGACGGAGCAAAGTATTCCTTTTTTTTTTTTTTTTTTTTAATATTATCGGATCCGGTAGGTAAGTAATAGGAATAATGATGAAGTAGTTTTCTAGGAGGAATCTGACAAGTAATTAGGATGCAGGTATTAAAAAGAGTGCCAGTCCAAAAGCGTCTCTTATTAATCAGAGATGTTTTTCTCGTAGTTGATTAATATTTGGGTAGATAAATTGTTGGAATCGAGAACCCCACCACGATTGCTGTAGCTGTAGCTGTAGCTGGTAATGAATCTAAGATGGCAGGATTTTCCAATGTCAAGTGCGAGTATTCAATAGTTATGTGGTTATTGACATTGAATTCATTAGGTATTTGAAGTTGTAGATTTGTAAATAAAAAAGAAGATTGTTTTGTTTTTATTGACGCGAATGATTAGAGTATTTGACTAGGTATTAACTTAACTTTACCATTATGATTGATGAAGCAAAATCTAGTCGCCCCTGGCAGTTGAGTTTTGAAGGCGCCCAGGCTGATTGAGTTTACTTTAGAATGGACCTCGTGGATCTCAAATGGATTTACTTACAAAAATACTTCAGTTTTAAGGTACAGTACTGCTTGCGTCTAAGTACTGAAAAGGTACCCTTCTTTGATGAGGGGAACCTTGCGACAAAACTTACACATGAGAAGGTATGTAACTCTGTACTTTTTACTTAGATAGTTGAGGTACCTTAAAGATCAATCAATCTTAGCGTCAAATAGGCACGTCCCAAATCTCACTGTTTAACCATCCTCCGCCCCCCCCCCCATGGACGAGATCCCTAGTGTAGTTCAACTTTCAACTGGAATTGCAAAGATAGCAACCAGAGGCAGCATCAGCCAGCCAGCCAATGTCAGTGACACTGACATGGGCATCACTTTAAAAGAATAACAAATAAAAATAAGATTCAGTTACGCTGCGAACTCGTTAATTCTTCAGTTTATAATTGCGAATTAAGTCTTGGGTCGTTATCCTCCTCATCATTCCCATATCATCAATATTTGCTATTAGGTATTGGTGGGCAGCACCAAGAACGCCAGCAACTGGAAAGTGTGTACCTAGTGCCACCACCAAGCAAAGAGCCGCAGAGCCCAACCAGATTCAGATTCTTCCGCCCGACGTTGCGAATTCTCTGATTTCTGCAGGGGCATTGATCGAAAGCTTGACTGCCACCCAACTTGAAAGTCGCTTGCGACATCTTAAGTTATTAGCGACTTCGATATCGACATTGGCATCGAATATCGACGTAAAAAGAGAAAAAAGTTACTCAGTCGGAGCCATCGCTCTTTGCTCTCTTACTAATTTTATTTTTCTTCTTCTCTCTCCTTGCGCTTGCGCTTGCTCCTCCTCTTCTCCCACTCTCCTTCCTCGCCTACATCCTTTCACCTTCTTTCATCGCAACCTGAGCCAATAGCCGATCGATCCAACTATCAGTGTGTCTCGCAGCTTTGTCGCAACTGCTGTTTAGCGCATTCCAACATGAACCAGCCAGGGCAGTACGGAGCGGCCCCGAGACGATCTAATACCTATGGCTCCCAGCACGATGAACTCCATATTTCTCCCACCATGAGCCATAGCGGACAAATTTCCCCGCGAGAATTCACCACCGCCTCCGGCCCGCACATCAAGCTCGAGCAGCCCGCATCGCAACCTGTTAATCCTCAATATCAAAATTCGGCTGTGCCTAACATTCTTCAGCCTGGAGGATTAGGCCCCGGTCGTCCCCCCGCCATGAGTGCTAATACCGCACCCACTCTACCAACCATGTCTGGCGCAATACAACACTCCCCGAGCGAATATGCTTCACCTTCCAAGCCGCCTACCTTAAGCCTATCACACGGCTACTCGAGGTCTAGCCCTGCAGCTCCTTACGAGACTTCCTCCTCCTCTTATTCTCCTTACACTCCTACCACCCCGGGAGGATCTAGCGCTGGCCCATCCCAATACATGTCGCCGCAGGATACCAAATATGGCGCTCCCGGTTCACAGCGAAACATCTCCAATACGCCGCTTGGCCTAGCAGATATCAGGCCGCGAGCTGATTCGAGTCTTTCTGATGGCCCGCCGGGTACCTTAGGGTACGAGCTTGCCAATGTCCAACCATCCACGAGCAATTACTTGGCACCTTGGGCGCTCTACGCATTCGATTGGTGCAAATGGGCACCCCAGGGCAGAGGCGCCGGCAAGGTGGCTATTGGAAGCTACCTCGAAGATGGACACAATTTTGTATGGCAATGTCTCAAACAATTTTATATTCAACTTTCATGATCGCTAACCAGCGTGTTGTTCTACAGATTCAAATCCTCGACTCGCAGATCATCAGTACCCCTCCTGATATATATACACCCGGATCGTCTAAGTACAGCATGGAATTCACCAAGGTCGCAGAAGCAACACATTCATACCCTGTGACGCGTCTCTTGTGGGAGCCCCCCTCGTCCCAAAAGCAGTCTACCGATCTTCTAGCCACCTCCGGCGATCATCTTCGACTTTGGTCTCTGCCATCGGATGCTCAGACAACGCATTCGAACTCTGTAAATAAGTCTGCCCTAGGTGCACCCATAACGAAGCTCACGCCGTTGGCACTATTGTCCAATTCGAAAACGCCGGACCACACCGCACCTCTCACTTCGTTAGATTGGAACACCGTTTCTCCAAGCCTAATCATTACCTCCAGCATCGACACGACCTGCACCATCTGGGATATCCCGTCCCTAACAGCCAAGACGCAACTGATTGCGCACGATAAGGAAGTCTACGATGTTCGATTTTGTGCCAATAGTGTGGACGTGTTCGTCAGCTGTGGACAAGACGGGAGCGTGCGGATGTTTGACCTTCGTAGCTTGGAGCATAGCACTATCATCTATGAGCCAACTGCCAAGGATGACCGGGGTAAGGCTTCTATAACGCCGTCTTACTTACCGGCGATTGCTGACATTACTATAGATGCGAATGGTGGCAGGATCAGCCCGACACTGGCCCAGCAGACCATGTCGCACGCGCCACCCCTGTTGAGGCTGGCGACCTCGCCTCATGATACCTACATGCTAGCTACGTTTGCGCAAGACTCAAACGTTATCCGCATTCTCGACGTACGGCATCCAGGACAAGCGCTGCTAGAATTACGGGGCCATGGTGGCTCTGTAAACTCGGTAGAATGGTCCCCCGGAAGGAGAGGCATACTCGCCTCGGGTGGCGACGACTGCCAAGTTCTGCTCTGGGACCTCGTAAACAGTACTCCTACTAGTAGTTTGCCTTCCAATGGCGTTGGATCGGCCGAGAAGCACCTCACTCCGGTCGCCAGCTGGCAGTGCGACTACGAAGTCGGTAACCTTGGCTGGGCTCCACCACTCCACAACAGTGATGGTGCTGGCGACTGGCTCGGTGTCAGCGGCGGGCGAGGCGTTTGGGGGGTAAAGATCTGAGGTACTCGGCTCCGAACTGTGGAAATTTTACGCAGTGGATTGGAGTACCCTGAACAAAACCCCCAATGCCAGATATAATCCTGAGCAAGAATCTATAGATTGGCACTACCCTTCAGACCGCTATATGCATTTACGAAGCAAGGCGTTTGTTTTTGGGCCTGCATCATCTTTTGGTTATGATCAAGCTCGCAGTGTCTGTTAGTGGTGGGCATTGCTAGGGTAGGGGAAAGTCTCTTGCTGGTTAGAGTAGACTGTCTTCGATGAAAATAAGGAAGTCGGCTCGCTGGCTGATGGGTAGGGAAGGGGGGGGGGGGGGGGGGGCGCGGATGTCTTGCTATTAAAAACGATGGTCGAGGGAAAGTCTCTTACACAAAACTTCATCCTGTATATTAGCAGCCGTTGCATGGGAGAGTAGGCAGAATATCCTGCTTAATGGATCGGTGGGCAGATGGCGTGGCAGGAGGTTAAGGTAGCTCTAGGTCGGTAGTTGGTAACCCTAGATATGTAGGGCCGACTTCAATACAATGAGATGGAAATACACGTTACATTATGGGTGCTGAGTTGTTTGATATCTGCATTCTTTCTATTCTGCGAGATCACATCTAGTTGACATTTAAGCCCCTACGAATACATGCCCAGCTAGGTACCTACCTGGGTAGCCAGATGGGAGAGTACAGTGATAATGTTGTAAACCGTTCGCACGATAGTCTAGGTAGTTTGCTGGATATAAAAGAAAGATCGTATGGAGGGTAATGATTATAGAAATCTATTCACTGGAAAACCCATTCGGTACCTAAGTACTGTTTGTGCTGACATCGAAGGCTTGGACCAAGTGCATCTAATGGTGCTTGATCCGACATATCTATTTCAAACTTGCCCTTCGGCGACTCTCCCCATCTTTCTTCATTCCTTCATCTCATCAACATCAATTCATCAGTCTTGAACGACACCTTTGATGCTGCATCATCTGCGGTGAATCACATCAAGGTACCGAAACAATATTTCCGACCGGTATCTAATGGCCGGCACGTAGAACAGCAGCAACTTCTGAAGTTATTGCCGAGATATTCTTGACGGTCATTTTTCCAGTTCATTTGAACCTCACTCTTGGGCATTAACAATACCTACATAGTCTAGCACGTTTCCGTCAAGGTAACTGTACGTAGGTACGCCGACTACCCTAGAGAAGCAGCTTTGGTAGGTACCTAGGTAGGTACTTATGTACATACATAGGTACTCTGCCACTCTGCCACTCTGCCACTGCAAGCTAAGCTAACCTGAATTGAATTAACTTAGCACGGTCTGCACGGTCCAAGCTTCTATTCCCCATAATTATCCAACTCAATTATTCGGATACAATACAATCGATCATAAAGAATTCATCAACATTCATCTTCTCATCTTCTCATCTTCTAATTCTTCCTTCCTTCTTCTTTTAACTTTCTTCAACGTCGCCCACTTCTTTTTACAAATCTTCTCAATCTAGTTTTCATGATCAATCATTCGACACAATGAGTGATCCTCGCGACCACGACCAACCCGATTCCGACGAGGAGGATTTTAATCCTGCTCCTGCCGACCTCAGTGATGATGATAACCAAGACGAGCGCGACAATGACGCGCAGTCTAAACAGCCTCGACAGGTTTCGCCTGTCCACAATGGAGGAGCCGATGAAGAAGGAGATGAGGATGAAGATGCCGAGGGAGATGTAGCCGGTGGAAACGATGATGAGGATGATGAAGAGGAAGAGGATGACGAAGAAGATGAGATCCAGGTAAGTCATATTATATCATATCCTATCCTATATGTCGCGTCTTCACTCTTTTTTTCCTACATCATGCAACTTGATGACTAACGATTTACCTATTTAAAGAGTCATCGTCGCAAACGTCGTCGCGACAAGCGAAACGCTTTCTTCGATATCGAAGCCGAAGTTGACGATGAGGACGAGGGTGAAGATGATGAAGAAGCAGCCGAGGAGAACGAAGGGTTTATCGAGCATGAAGAACCTGGTGACTTCGGCGAGCAGAGCCGACTTGACGATGATCGAAGACATCGTGAACTTGACCGACAACGCGATGCAATTACGCAAGAAGACCTTGAGCGAGCAGCCGAAGGCTACGTGCGCAAGTATGGAAACCGCCGAGCTGCGAGAGGTCTTGGTGATTCCGCCATTGTTCCTCAGAGACTTCTCCTACCCAGTGTCGACGATCCTGGCATCTGGGGTGTTCGATGCAAAGAAGGCAAGGAGCGAGAGGTCATCATGGCCATCATGAAGCGTGTGGCAGAACGCCACAACACGAAGGATCAACTCGCTATCACAGCAGCTTTCGAGCGAGGTGGTCCCAACTCCATCATGAAGGGTCTCATTTACGTCGAAGCGCCCCGACAGAGCGACGTTATGCTTGCGCTCGAGGACATGATGAACGTCTATCCTCGTAGCAAACTTATTCTCGTTGATATCAAGGAGAGACCGGACCTCATGAGAGTCCAGAAGACACCTACTTTGGAGCCTGGTGCCTGGGTGCGACTCCGTAGGCCTGCTAAGCATTCTGGAGACCTTGCACAAGTTCTCGATATTACTGAAAATGGTCTTGATGCCAGGGTGCGCTACATCCCCAGACTTGACTATGGTCTACGAGACGAATCTATCTCAGCCGCCGACAAGAAGCGAAAGCGCCCAGTCATAGGACCTCGGCCGCCGCAAAGACTGTTCAGCGAAGTTGAAGCTCGCAAACGACATCCCCGAACTCTTCAATACAGTAGCCAGACGAATACGTGGAATTACAACGGCGACGAGTTTGAGAAGGGTTTCCAGGTGAAAGACATTAAGATTCAGCACCTCATCGTCAGCGATGTGAATCCAACTCTCGAGGAAGTCACCAAGTTTGCCTCTGGCGGCGAAGACGGCGTTGAGAATATCGATCTCAAGTCCCTAGCTGCGAGTCTCAAGGACAGCAATGCCAATGTTACCTACCTACCAGGTGATGTTGTAGAAGTCTATGAGGGCGAACAGAAGGGCGTGGTTGGCAAAGCCACCAATGTTCAGGCGGACATCGTTACGATCCAAGTCACTGAAGGTGATCTCGCCGGGCAGACCATTGAGGTGCCGACCAAGGGCCTCCGCAAGCAGTTTCGTACTGGTGACCACGTCAAGGTCATCGGTGGCAGTCGATATCGAGACGAGGTCGGTATGGTTGTCAATATCTCCGAGGATCGCGTCACACTTTTGACCGACCAAACGACGACTGAGATCACCGTGTTCAGCAAGGATCTAAGAGAGGCTAGCGACATCGGTGGCCAGGGATCTCTTGGCCAGTACTCGTTACTTGACCTTGTCCAGCTCGACACTATGACTGTCGGCTGTATCGTCAAGGTTGACCGTGAGACATTAGTCGTGCTAGATCAGAATGGCGATACGAGGCAAGTTATGCCTTCGCAAATTGCCAACAAATTGCCCAAGCGAAAGCTTGCTGTCGCTGCTGATCGCAACGGGTCCGAAATCAGACCCGATGACGTTGTCAAGGAACATGGCGGTATGAACCGACAGGGCAAAATCATCCATATCTACCGTACTTACGTATTCTGTCACACGAATACCACCACCGAGAATGCCGGTATCTTTGTGTCCAAGGTCAGCAACGTGTCCACCATATCCGCAAAAGGTGGCCGTGTCAACGCTGGTAGCTCAGGTCCCGACTTGACTGTCATGAATCCTGCCAGGAAGCTCAATCCTAATGGAGGTAGAAACGATATGCCACCTCCCAGAGCCTCGTTCGGACGAGACAAACTAGTCGGACAGACCGTCACGATCAGAAAGGGTGGGTGGAAAGGCATGCTTGGTCGTGTCAAAGACACCACGGACACACATGCTCGCGTCGAAATGCACAGCAAGGGTAAGATCATTAGCGTGCTCAAGACCGATCTCACAGTCCGTGACAGCATTACTGGTCGTGAAATCAAAAATTACGACAGCCGCCGTCCCGGCCAGGGCGGTTTTTCCGGAAGACCCTCCAATGGAAATGCGGATTGGAATGGAGGCCGCACTCCCGTGGGTGCAGCCTCGTCGCGAACTCCTGCTTGGAAGACGCCATCAACGGGAGGAAGTGGCGGGCGCACTCCTGCGTGGAGCAAGGGTGGAGATGGCGGTCGAACGCCGGGCTGGGCTGATGGTTCCCGAACGGTTAATCCTTACGACGGAAGCAGAACTTCCTACGGTTCTGGTAGTCGCACGCCTGCTTGGTTTTCGGGTGCCAAAACGCCAGCCCCTGACCACTTTGGTCACGGATCCAAGACACCTTCCTATAATGGGAGTGGCGGCGATAATTGGGGTTCGAAGACGCCTTATGGAGCCTCGGCAGCCACTCCAGGAGCAAGCGGAAACGACACGTGGGGCTACACACCTGGTGCGAGCGGGTCATCGAATGCTTACGACGCGCCAACTCCTGGCGCTGGTCTCCTTGGCGCCCCAACACCTGGTGCTATGAACGCCCCAACACCTGGTGCCTATAATGCGCCTACACCCGGTGCTATGAATGCGCCCACTCCCGGTGCCGGTTGGCAAGGAGGATGGGGAGCGGACTCGGCCCCGACTCCCGCCGCTGCTGCCCCAACCCCTGCAGCGAGTGGTTTTGCATCATCCAGCGCGTACTACGGAGCGCCCACACCGGGTGCTTACAACGCGGAGACCCCAGCTGCAGGTCCCCGATATACCGATGATGATTAGATGGGTTTCGAGATATGTCATCAAAGGAAAGGCGCAGAAAAGGGAGTTACGGGAGCCTTCTTTGCCATTGAGGACAGTGTCTATTGCTTTCAGTGTACTATTAGAGCTTAGATAAGTAGCTCACGGTTCCTAATCAAGGATTTTCAGCAAATGCCTTGTGTCTTCGTCTTCGTCCATAAAGCGCGTTTGATTCCTTTTCTTTTTTAATTTCTCATACATGACAAGTGCCCCGTGATTAGACGATCGTCGAGATCTTGTTAAAACAACAACCTACAGTCCTTTCTTTGTCAGAAGAGAAGACGTGCAAGTCAAACAACACGTCAACAATGTCTTGGTGTCAGTTTTCATGCCATTCCTACTCTACCCGATGGCAATAGACCTTTTTGATAACATCCATTAGTTCCCACGACCCAGCTCATGGTGTTCCTAGAACATTATGAAGCACAATATTATGCTTGGGTGGTTAGTCTCAGGATATCCTTCTTAGTCAAAATCATCCTAATCACGGTTAATTAATTCGCCCCAGTTGAAGTTGATCCAGTATCTACGATACGTAGACCATGTGTCTGTACCAGAACATTCATGCGGCTTATCACTACGAGCTCCTCAGTCTCGATGCTGCGGAACGTGAGAGCCACGCGTGCAGGTATGAACGTTTGATCCCCCAGGGGGAGCTTGGCTCTACGGAGGACGGGGAGAAGTGCCCGCTTCATTCGTGTTGTCATATTCTCGGTCAAGAGGTGCTCTTTTGGTGCTCAAATGCCGAGGATGACGGGAGCGTGTGTGGGCATGCGCTTGCGGAGGATGTTTTTGTGCCTCTTGTAATAGGGAAACGTGAAGATGAGGAAGGGGATTCCGGCCACGAAGAGGCAGTGGAAGAAGTTGTTGTGGAATTCGCCGCTGAAGTTGCCCCCAGTAGAAATGCTGCGGGTAGAAAGGTATTGCCTAGAGAGGTGCCGCCGGCAATGATGCAGTTCTGGCCCGAAGACCAACCAGGTAAAATAATAGCGATTTACCTGGAAGATGAAGTTCCAGAAGTTGAGGACCAGAGTAAGAAGGTAATAACCAAGAATCTGTGGAATAGGATGTTGCATTTTTTGTGGCAGAAGGGACGGTAGTTACGTGCCTCGCCGAGCTGCTCCTGTTCAACTATGCAGCGGCGAGATTATGAGACACGTTAGCCCGACAGTTATTAGGAAGTTCTTGACGGAACGGGTTATCTATTTACTCAACTATTCTCATATATCATGTCTCTCTGGTCTTGTGGCTACAAAATGGGTCTTCAAGAGTAAGGCTATACATCTACGTATCTTTCTCTTATGTGAATCCCCTTACTTTGTTTTAAGCAGTAACAGCACCTCATACTTTCGAAGCTTTCTACATTATATCTCTAGGTAAAATATACGAAGCTTCAAGGTACTTAAGTTAGGTACTTACACTCCTAACAAGGTTGCCTAGATTAAGCTATGACATGATAGCCCTTATAGGGATGCCAAATCACCGAGTCTTTAAAGGAATGGAATTGTATTCAACTTTTGTTTCAAACATGAGTGAAAGGAAACCCGATACTCCTGTCTGTCTAAATTCGATGTCGTTTACATATAGAGAAAAATGAAACTCAAGAAATTGGGTAATTGAGAAATCTATGTCAAAGCAATTTTTTTATATTTTTAACCATTTCCCCCCTATCCGTCGTTATCGTACTGCTGGATGTCAGATTTGAGAAACCTATAAATAAAGCACGATTCATGGGAAACGTATTATTGCGAGAAATCCAGTATCCAGTAGATAGCTGCAACCCCTGGCTAGATATATCAACAGAGACGAAGTATATCTCCTTTCCCTCCAAGCGTTGAGTCTCTAACTTTGTGGATTCTGCTTCATGTGTAGCATATCTTGATTCTCCGGGTTTACTTGTAAAGGAAATTCGAATAATTCGAGTTCTGGCCAGTGCTGGCTCATAGCGTCGAAAGGCCAGTTATAGTCTGGCTGTTCTAAGACTATGTCTTGGGATGGACTGATTAAAGGGGTTCGCGACACCCTAGGTAATTGATTCCGTCCATAGCTAGAGTGGAAGGTATGCGATCCATAAGGCATAGCTGTCTGGATTCGTGGGTGGGGCGCGGTGAACTGGGTTTGTGAATCTTGTATGAATACCGGTTGACTTCTATGTCTGCCAATTTGGGAACTCGGTATCTGTCGCTGCACCGTATTCACTAATAAGTTTGAAGTGCTTAGGGAAGGTGTTGTAGGCATAGTTGTTTGGGTTGCTGTCTGGCCACTAGATGAAGAATCCCCAAATGAGGGTGTGCCATTCATATCCATGTGAACATTGTACGCCTTTAGCGCTAACGAGTTCATGCGAGTTTTCATTACCTGATCTTGGCCGTCAATAAACTGGATATCGCCTGACATAGTCCCATGGTCTAGGAATTTCTGGAATAAGTTGCCAAAGCCCTGCATATTGGCTGGTGCGGGTAATGATCCTATTCCGGGTGTCGTTCGTTCGGCCCCTAAGAAATACGTCAGAATAACATAAAACCATTTTCACTGGCCCTTTACAGCGGGATAACTCACAAGGATGTAGAGGGTGAGGTATCCCGGGATAGATTGTCTTCCAAATGCTAAACCATTTTTCCACGTCGGACGTCTTTTGTCTCTTCTTCCCACCGCTTTTGTCCAGCAGCGTCCATTGTTCCATACTTATGCCCGTGTTTGCTTGAATGTTTCCCAGGGGGCATGACTCTGGTTGTTGGCGATGTCTCCTCAATTCAACCAGACTATCCTCGACAGATTTCCCCTTTCCGGAAAAGTTCTTATAACAACGTTCACATTGTATCAGCAGATGCTTCCTCTTGATATGCTCCCTGGGACAAATATCAGTATTAAATCATCTGAAATTATGAAGGGGGGTCGCACTTTAACCTCTGAATTGTCTTGAATCCTGACTCGCATATTCTATATTGGTCCCCAGTGACGGGATTGCTACAGAACCTGCTAGGATCAGACTTATTGAAAGGGCAAGCATATCTCCCTCTAAGATCGCCTGATGCCGAGCAATCATCTCGATTCTCAGACGAACCATTTCCTTCGCCATCGTCTCTTTCTTCTCCGTCTCCATCATCGGAGCCTCTACCCTGAGATCCGGAGAGTCGCTGGCGTTTACGGGACTTCGAATATGTCTTATATGTGTTGGGGTTTTCGCGTGGTTGCTGCGGAGTCTCCCCCGACTCGGGTGAGTTCTGGCAATTAATCACACCTCTCTGCCAACCTCCAATTCTCCCTGCTTCGTTATGAACCTGATCCTTATGTAACTCCACAATCAGCCATGCAGCAAGCCCTAGGTCTTCCACATTAGCCAACACAGCTGACTCAATCCTGTCTGGTTCCCCGCCCCATCCATCATCGTCCTGGTCTTCATCATCAGAATCAAAATCGTCATCTTCAAGTTCACTACCAGTATCTTCCAATTTGCTTTGGTGAGAGATGTTTGTGAAACGGTTTAGGTCGCTCATGAAATTATCTTCTTGATAGTTATCTGCCAATGATTTGAACGGTGTGCCCCCGGAGTTTTCGTCGGAAATTGAGGAGTTGGAAACGTCCCTGTTCATTTTCATGATGAGCATGCGCCAATAAGCGATTGGTACAATCGAAAGAGAAGAGCAAAGATTTCGTCGGAGGTACATATAAAACTAACATATGTTCTGGAATGCGAAACTCGTCGCTCCTGTCATCCTCACCATCGGAATGTCTCTTATAATGAGTGGCTGTATGAGACTCTATCTCCGTGGACCAATACTCCTGAGACGTAGCTGAGCTGGCTACCGAGCAAACAGCTGAATTGTGGTCCCACACACTTTCGTTTGTACTGGGGGTATCGGACCTGGTTGAGAATGTGCCAGCGCGGTGAACTGAGTTCTGGATCGAGCACTTAAGGAGCTGGTTATCGAAATTACTTCCTAACCCATTATCGTTGACCATATTCTTCTCGGCCTTTCTTGTAGGCGACCCAGAGGCCCTTCGACCTCGTAACGGTAATGGTTCCATTGTATACCTCCTAGTATCAGGCTCTATCTTCGAGTTGCTCAATTTCAGAAATCATGGGTCCTGCCAGAATGTAATTGAGGTAGCAGATGGCTAGATCATGATGACTTTGGTGTATCTAATTTCACCCTCGACAAATCTGAAAATCATCATTCGACTACTTTGCAACACGAGGTGTGGAAAGACAGTTGTCCTAAATTAACGCACCAGAGCCTCGCGCATTTGCGCGACACACCCCCTCGCCGCGCAAATGAGTGACGAAAGCCTACACAAAACTACATGTTCTCTTCTAGCCGCAGATAATTCCACCAATAAGCTTGTTATACCTCAATCCTAGGACTAATGAAGGATATCGACCATACGCCACAACCCTTTACGACGCAAATGCGCAGTGTTCAGCGCCAACGTGATATTAATGCCACACGACCCCAATATATATGAGAAATTTTGGAAAGTTCCAATGGATCATACGTAATTACTGTGTAATAATTGACCAGATACGACCCTACGGAGTTCCGCAGGCGAGCCTTGATTTAAGGGGGGCGCGACTTTGTCGTGTTACCATCATAACTTGAGACTTTACTTTTTTGCGCATCCAACAAGCATAGGAAAATATGCCCATCATAGGTAGACGGAGTACAGATTTACCTGACTTTCATGATTTCCAGGTAGTTATTTAGGCTCGATCATTATGCGTTGAGATATCTACGTTCAGCCTCAGAGAAAAGCCAAGGAGCAGTCACCCCTATGTTCATGGCCCACTTGATGCTGATGACATAGTAAGTCAAGGATATCAAGATAGGATACGCCAATTCATTCTCAGCACACGAGTTCTTCTTCCCTCGGGTTCTATTGCGCCAGTGTACTAGGTAGTTATGAAGAAATATGTTTAGAAATTTGACTGAATTGTAGCTGAAAGGGACCTCCTGCAATATTTTCTACTCCTCTTGCATGTGGATATATGTAACTCCTAGTTAAACTTATAAGATTCCCTGCCTTTAGGTTTTAATGGATATGTTAATGAGTGCGCAATCGTATTTTGATATGGAAATCATATAACTACTGAGGTTGGGTGCCTATTAGTTGTATAATAGACAATGTATATGTCATATTCCAAGATGACAGAGGTCTAGCCTCCTGTAACTGCACATCCAAGAGAAGCGTGATACCTATGAAGAGAGAACCGCCTGGGTCATGATGGTCAAAGAGAGCTCCTGTATGTATACCGCGATCTGGCGTAGTTAGGGTCAGAGTTCCGCGCACAACAACATAGGCGCAACCCTTACCATATGGTCCACCTCGTGACAGGTACCATATGGTCCGCATCGTGACATAAGATACAAATCCTCATATTGCTTCAATATCTTCTAGATACAAGTAAGTATGTGGCTCTCAAGAGGTAATGCCATCGACAGTTTCGTTCTATGGATTTTGGGCGTGTGACTCACCTTCGCATTTGCGCAGGACATGGAAAGTTTCCCTGTTGCCTGTTGACTATTAGTTGCGCCTTTGCACCCAAGTGCAAACATGACATTTGACGACGCTACAACATTTGCGAATGCTAGTCAAAGGGTGAATGAACTCATCTGCGCAGCAATTTATAATGGAGATCTAAATATCCTGAGGGTGTATATAATGGCGTCCCTCTGCCAGAGCTATCCACAGAAGTCCATCAACTAGATTAAACTACTGTTCTCTCATCCGCATCTTTCCTACGGAAACTAAAGCATTCTTAGCAACTCGAAAGTTTCTAATACAACACGAATTACCACGAAAAAAATGGCAGTCGTCATGGGAAAGAACACGTCCAACAACAACCAGAAAGATCCTCAACCTGTTGATCCTGGTATATATTACCCGAGATAGATCCTGGGAGACTTAGCTAACAACAAAAGGCTGCGGGAAATGACAGTTCTCTAACGTTATGATTGAGCACGTTGAGGATGCTAGGGGCCAATTCGTACGGAACAAGGTCTCGAAATCATCTTAGACATCGATCAAGGTGAACGGCGGTTCGGTGTGGATTATGGCAATGACAATTCGTCCGGGATTACATATTTTCGGTATCCAGGGATATGAATGAAGTAGTATCTCTATCGGCTGTCCTGTTAGTCATCCCAATGTCTTTAATATAGAGCTTTGAATTCGGATATTCATGACCACATGGAACCGTCCCTTTCAGTTATGTCCTAGATTATGCTTAAATAAGACAGTCCTCTTCAACCATAACTAGTAGGACTTCTAAACTACCTGAACGGCTGAAGTATAGGGACCTCTATATTCTCTTCGTATAATACCTATCCTCTTTATGACTTATCGTATAGGATAAGCTCACATAATCCTGTTGCATGCATTAGTCAAATTGAATGCATGAACATGATGGCCCAACTGTAGGACCTATTCACTTCGAATCATAAAATGACATTTGCCAAGATCAACATATTCAAGTAGTGTATCTATCGGGGTATGAGTAGAAAATGAACCCTCTACGAATAGGGGAAAAACTTGTTCTTGGGCCGTTGGAGGCCCAAGTGCTCACGTAGAGTGGTCCCCTCATAATCATTACGGAAGAGACCTCGTCGTTGCAATTCAGGAACCAAACGTTCAACAACGTCATCAAGGCCTTGTGGTAAGAAGGGGAAAACAACATTGAATCCATCCGATCCCTCTTGTACGATCCACTGCTCCATCTCGTCAGCGACCGTCTCTACTGTACCAACAAAAGCGAGACCGGAATAACCGCCATATCGTTGTGCAAGTTGGCGGACGGTCAAACCCTCATTAGCCGCAAGTTTAAGAACACCTTCACGGCTTGACTTGCTCGCATTAGTCTCGGGGAGATCCGTTGGCAGAGCGCTGTCTGGGTCTAACTTTGAAGCGTCATAGCCAAGTGAGATAGAGAGTGAGGCGATCGAGCTTTCATAGTGTACAAGACTGTCTAACTTTAGTCGCTTCGCTCGTGCTTCCTCAACAGTATCTCCAATGACTATAAAGGCGGCAGGCAGCAACTTCATATCATCAGGCTCACGACCCACTGCGGCAAGCCGTCCCTTGATGTCCTTAAAGAACTCCTTACCGGCCTCGAGAGTCCGAGGGGCACAGAAAACGACCTCGGCCGTCTCAGCAGCTAGTTGACGCCCGGGTTCCGACTGTCCAGCTTGCACGATCACCGGCCACCCCTGAGGTGGCCTCGCAATGTTCAAAGGGCCCCTGACATTGAGCTCAGGTCCATGATGGTCGAGCACGTGCATGCGCTCGGGGTTGAAGAAGATACCGCTCTCGACGTCACGCACGAAGGCATCTTCGGCAAAGGAGTCCCATAACCCTGTCACTACGTCGTAGAATTCACGAGCTCGAGCATACCGTTCGCTGTGCTCCTTGTGCTCATCCTGGCCGAAGTTACGGGCCGAGTCTGGGTTAGCAGTTGTGACAATGTTCCAGCCAGCTCGGCCAGAGCTTAGGTGGTCGAGCGATGCAAAACGTCGCGCGATGTGATAAGGTTCGTCATAAGTTGTTGAAGCGGTAGCAACGAGACCAATACGGTCAGTCACAGCGGCTAGACTCGATAGCAAAGTGAATGGTTCGAACGATGTGACAGTATGACTTCGACGAAGGGCTTCAATTGGCATGTTCAACACGGCGAGATGGTCAGCCATGAAGAAGGCATCGAACTTGGCAGTTTCCAGCTTCTGCGCGAACGATTTGATATGCTGGAAGTTGAAATTGGCGTCGGGATAGGAGCCGGGGTAGCGCCATGCTCCGGTGTGTAAACTCACCGGGCGCATGAAGGCGCCTAGGTGGATCTGCTTCTTCTTTTGCTGTTGTTCGGCCATGGTCTAGTACTAGCGTGTCTGTTCTCTGCTTTTAGCTAAGATTTTTGGCGGCGGCCGGTACCGTTCTTGTAGGAAGTTCGTAATGTGGACTCCGGGCCGTCCGGGTCGGCTTATTCACCGTTAAAGATGTCGCCATCGCTGAGGGGTATGACGATAGACCTGAGAAATCAACCCTAAAACGCGATAAAATGGTTGTTACATAAGGCCGTTGGAGTCGGCGTTACCAATGTCAGTACTCACTTATAAATCACCAACTTATAAATCAAGAACGACAGAACAACCCTGGAATTCAGCCGGCGGCACCTTGGTTGGCCGATCTGGATCGGTATTAGTATCCTTTGATAGCGCCTACACCAGTCTCATTCATTCATTCATTCATTCTTTCATTAATAATACTATTTATCAGTGTGTGATTGATTCGAGTACGATGTTTGCCACGAAGAATAATTCTAGAATGAACTATATTGATCGGCTCGCATTGAAGGCAAAAGGTCAAAGAAAAGATGGATTACATAAAATCCCATGTCGAACTCGCGATAATACTAGATGCTATAATAAGAATAGGGGATTGAAACGGGGTTGCGCCGAATATGTCGAGAAAATGATGCTCTACACAACCCAATGGGCTTGGCAGCAGTTTGCGATTGAGAAGTAGTAGAACGTAACGTCACCCGATTGCATTCAGGATTATTGCTACCCAGGTGGCACGATTAAAAGGGAGGTGTGAATAATTACTGGCGATTTTGACCTGTATGTCTCGAAGCCATGCTCTAAAACGTTGAATTTACCCCTTTATGTTAGCCCAGCTTTTTATTCCATAGCTTCGACGTGAAAACCTAGAAAGATTCCAGCTTCGATGGCAGCATGGGACGACAAGGGGCCACAAGGATCGCCCTGTAGTTTCGCTAAGCACCGAGATGAGTGGAGTCGAGTCCCTTTCGCTTACACTAGCCGCTCACTCATTCTTTTGCCCCTGTTCAACTTCAGACGACGCAAAGAATCCCCATCTCTCCTTGACTTTATTTCCTCTTTATTTTCTAATATTACTACTGAAGTCTTCTAAGTATCGTAGTTATCATATGTATGAAGTACTTATATCCTTACATCTATGAATATGATAATTGACCATTGTTAACTAATATTTATAACCGGACTTTACTTTTATTCCTTATTAAAGGAGACTAGGGACTTGAAGAGCCTCACGATAGCGTCTAGGCGGTTTCCCAAAAGGTCCTCCTAGATGAGCGTTATACCACCATAATGGTTCCCGTTAATGAATGATTCTCTCAGGGTACCATGAGCATACCCGGCCATTTTAGGTGTTCATCTCTTGGCTCTGTCGGGCACTACTCCATACATCAACCAGCTTTACGATGCTAAACTTCGTAGAGGGAGAGGAGGCATAGGTTTCAGCCAAGAATTTCTTCACGCAAACCGTGTCGCACACCAACTCAGCTAGCTAGCACGAGTGTATTTGTCTAGGTTCGTTTACGAGGCTCTGTAGCTTCGGCTACACGTCCCAACACGATGGTTGAGGCCCGAAAATTATTGAGATGATTTTCCGGATCTTATGAAGATCAAGTTGTATAAGATCTACGATCTCCCGCCTATCTATCTGTGAATCCCTTCTCCCTTCATCCCATCTCAAAACATCAACAGCCAGTCTTTGTTTCTTTTTCATTATTTAGTACAGCTGTGCTGTCCTTTCGCTTCTTGTTACTACTCGTATTTGTTCTATTTCCTTCACTTCGCTTTCCCGAATAATCCAGCAACACAATCGTTGACGATTAAGCATCCCCGACCTCTGAATCCTATCACACCAAGCCATCCTTTCATCATGCGTTTCTCTGTCGCTCTTATTGCCTCCTACGCTGCCGCGGTCCAGGCCGGTGTTTTCACTCAGAAGACCTACAATGACATCTCAATATCCGGAGGTGTCGCCGGTAACGCAGAAAATGAAGCACTTGCGGTCTTCAGCGCGCTGGACCAGAACAACTTAGCCAGTGCAGACAAAGACGATCTTGACTTCCTCAACTCGGTGAACAGTATTTGCAACGATGCCGAGGATGATGCCTTCAATACCGCTATTGACGCGGCCACCGGCGATGCGGCGGACGCCCTCCAGCGCGGCAAGATAAAGAACAAGGTCCTCAAGCTCGAAGCCACCATTCTAAAGCTCAAGATCCAACAAGCACAGGGGCAGGATGTTTCGGATGACATGGCGGCTGAGCAGAAGAAGCTCGATAACAACATCCAACAAGATGAAGACGAGGCTGGAAAGCCGTCAACCTTCCTCTCCTTCAACGCCACTACCTCTTCACCTTAGACAGTGATAGGCATAATTCAGCGAAGAGAGCCCTCTCTTCACTGGGCACATACCCAGATACCACTTGGGTGGGTTTTTTTTTGGTCACAGCAGGCGCAGATATGAATACGAGTACGGACATTATTTTATTGATGCCGATGGAATGAAAAGAAATTCACTAATTCAACATGTGATGGTCTATATTTAAATGTGACTGGTCCTCATTGACTTAACTACACGGTAACTCTTAGTGAAGACGACATAACTCGATACATTGCGATAGGAAGTTGGCATGCAAGGTTGGTGATAATCAACAAGATTCAATGAGCAGTGTAATATGGCGACTCATCCGTTAAAGAAAGCCAACCGTCAGATTCAGACAGATCTACAGCACGCATCCATATCTCACAGTTCGGGTTTCCTGCTAATTATTTAAGTATCACTGTATTGAGATTAACGACTACTTGCTTCCTAAGACGAATGCCAATGCATCCCGAATTAACAGGTGAACACAGCGGGCCCGGGAGCAGTGTAAGATGTAGGAATAGGATAGTAGATGTTGATCAAAATACCGGGGTCGGTAGCCTTGTACGCTCCGGGGAATGCAACAAGCTCCGTCGGGGTCTTGCTGCCGCCTCCAGTGACGGTCAACTGGGCACAGGAGATGTAGGTCTGCGCGCCGCCGGCAGAGCCGGCACTGTGAAGCGCGATGTGCTCCACGCGGAAGAGGTAGTCGCCCGCGGGGATACACTCGGGGATTTTAGTCGAGACCTGCGAGGCGCCCTGGCTGGGCCACGTCAACCCGCTGGGCGCGATGTTGGGGCCCTGCGAGAATATCTTGAACCACACCGCTCCGGAGCCATCCCAAGAATCGGCCGTCTGGCCCGCGGGCACCTTCGCCATGTAGAATTGGAGAGTGCCGGGGTGCGAGACGGAGGCATCGGCTGTAAAACCAACAGTCTCGCCGGCGACGACAGTCATGGTCTTGGCGCCTTCGTTACCTGGAGCCAGTTGGTAGCATCGGAACTGTTCGGATGTGACATCGGTCACTACCCGTATCGTCAAGTTAGTTGTTGTCTGACCGAGGCCAGTGGAGCAAAAGGTGTTACGGACCTGGTCCATTGCTCTGGTAGTTGGTAGTCTTCCTCACATACTCCCACTTGGTGGTAGCCCCGCCACCTGCAATTAACGCTGGGAAAGTGTCTATAGATGCCGTGTTAGTCGCCTTGTCGATGGTGAACCTTGTAATGATCGGTTTGACTTACAGTGGGCCTGGACGGCCGACATCAGCGCGAGGAGAGCTGCAGCAGCCTTCATTTTGTCAAGATATATTATGAGAGTAGATACCTAGCTAGAAGACTACTCAGAAAACGTATTTGGTGGACGTAGTTTAATAACCTAGAACTTGAGCTTCCGGCATGCGCAACATATATAGGGATACTGGCGGGAACGCGCGTCAACACAGCACAGTCACACTTATAACCACCATCTTCTTCCACACTTCTAAAAGAAGCATAGTCGATATAATTAATTGTTTACATTGCCAAGTGACCGAATCATGCTCAATGACGACCGTACGTCTTTGGAAGCGGCGAGATGGCTACCGAGCGGGTAAAAGACTTCCGGGTAAAGTATCCTACATCCTTGTATATTCCTACCCATAACCAATCATCTACTTGGTTTAAATTGAAGTCAAAAACGTTCAAATGGAGTCATTGACGATTGGAAAGACGATATGCAGGTCATTTCGTAGGATACGCACAAAAGGGGGCATGAGGCTAGACTCTCGGGGTGCATCTTGGGTGTATAAGTGGCAGGTGAGTCTTTTCAGCACAAACCTAGTCAAGAATCCCGAGGTTAGGCGACATACTGGGGACTTACAAGTGCCGTCGTTATCTATTATTTGTCAGAGTGGCAACCCTAGACGGAACGAAGCCCAAAACATTGAACTGTCACCTCAGCTCGGACAGATGCTAGTTTCATCGTGTATTGACCTAATTTCATGAGCACTTTGACTCTCTCACTTTGATGGAGGATAATTCTCAGCTTGTCAAAAGCCAATAATCCCATTGTATTGGTTTCTCAATAATGAATTAGTAATTAAATAGCATTGTAACCAGTTCATGTTGCCTATTACCGTACAGCATAATGCAAAGACTCTTTGAGCACAAACTACCTAGCTTTGAGATCCCTTATAATAGGCAATTATAGCCAAACAGACAATTACAGGATACGAAAGGAATTCTCTTAACAATTAATTTCATTGTCTCTCTGTCGATAGCTTGAATATTTCAAAGGCGTCATGGCAAGAAAATTTATCATTTCATTGTTGTATGACAATGCTTATTGTCCTAAAATCCCCCCCCCCAAAAAAAAAAACAGTTATAAATATGATGTGCTCGGGGCCAAAAAGTATTGCATTCCATCACTTCATCATCAAGCTTCATAACTGTTCAATCGAGGATTACTGGTAAATCTCAGGTTGATCGAGTTTATTCTTCAGGCACTTACTTGTACGCGAGGAAACGACCATACAATCTAAATTCCGTCTCATAGCTGTAATCATTCACCATGTGTTGGCATCCGCAACAACTCTTCACCTGTGGCCACCGCCAGAACTACTCTAGCACGGTCATCGAATGCCCCTTGGTCCCAGTCTACGGACGTTGTCCTTTGGTCGGCTGCATGGACGCTCCGGAAAGCGACACAGTTCATGTCCACGAGAAATGTCGACAATGTAGTCGCAAGTAGATCGATCCAGATCTAGAAATTTTCCTCAAACAAGTAAGTGCATCTAAAAGTTGGGGGCCAGGTTGCACCTTTTTTTTCGATCGTAGAGCGACGAAGAATGGGTTGAAGATGAAGCCAGAAGGTAAGTCAATTACTACATAATAATGTAATTTATAATTTTTGCAACCAATGTATGAAATAAAATATACTCTGTGCTTTTTAAAATAAACTATTAATATGATAATGAAAACTTGATTCAGAAGTTATAAGACGTAAAGGGTACCAGGTAACGGTAAGTTCCTAGTCTTATTGACACAGCAATGAACGTAAATGAAACTATTAACTGGAAACTAAAAATTGATATGACAAGTACACCTTTAAGAAATGACAGAATGGTTGAATACAATCACAAGACATGGAATGAAGTTGCTTTCATAATAAATTTCTATAATTCTTACTTAACATCGTACTCTTTACCTGAACCTAGTCAACCTTAGGTACGTTAAATAGCATGCATCAATCGTCTAACTCTTACTCATCAATATCATCTAAACCATGTCCATCCTTAAACATCAAGGTCCTGTTGATTCTATACCTCCCTTGCCTAATACTTTAACCTAGCAGTTTACCCAAATTCGTGTGCCATTCGGATTCACAACCCAGCGACCGACTGATGGAAGGCGGTCATGGTCTAAGAAACTAGCAAGCTTAGTTTCGAGCTGACCTATTTCGCATTCTAGGTCGTAAATTTTATCTGCCATCTTAAAGTAGTAATCTTCAATCCCGGTGAAATATGACCACATACGCGCGGTCCAATCTCTCCCACGGTTTTCGAAATAGTACCCACGAGCTTCGAAGTACCTTTGCTTCGGGATGGCTATCTTTTTCTGAAGCTGGTACTTCTCTTCCCGCTTTGCCTGAATCTCCCGGCGTACATTCGTCGTCATGGCCGGGGTGATTTTACATCCCGGGTTCTTAAGAACTATAATGGGAACGCCATTTCTTCGGTCTTCCTCATCACTATCGTAGTCTTCATCTTCGGGGTTTGAGATTAGCTGAGAACCTCTGATAGAAGCCACGCACTGCGCTATAACCGACGGTATATTCTTGACTTTGGAATTTAGCGTGACACTTCGCTGAGGTTTCTTGTTGGATGAGTACTCCTCCACTGGTGCCCAACTGCGGGTTTTCCGAGTTGGTACTGAGTTGGACCGCCGCTGGAATTGCTTCCCGGAGACTTGCTCTTGTGCATCCCCACATACCCCTTGTTGCAAGATTGGAATTTGGTCCATGATGTCTCTTTCACTCGCAGGTGACAATACGTTTACGTGACTGTTCTACAAGAGTTGAAACATGGGACAGTGAAGGGGAAGCAATATTCAATATAATAAGGATCATCGAGTGCGGATCTACGCAGTATAAATTTTCTTCGAACTTTTCTCAATTTGTCTTGTCCTTTCAAAACACAAAGACGATTCGTGAACAATCAGGCTCTTCAAGTTTCAATAAAGGGATGGTATTATAAATATATTTTTATTAATAAACAACAAGATAATAGAAAATCTCGATATCTAATCAACTTTTGCTTTGATCCAAGGGACAAGGGATATCTTAAATTGATACTTTTATTGTTAATAAACCCCAAGTTTCTCGGGCAGTTTCTCTCTCAGATCACAGGACTATAATTCAAGTTCATCAAGATGGGTCTTCGAAGAAGACTCCATTTCTCCTTCCACGATACTCGATGCTTGATGTCTTTACAGCCGTTCGGTACCGAGAATGACGGCGTCTTTGTCAACCCAGTGACAATCAAGCCTCATTTTTGCGAAGTACGACCGCCAATGAATAACATTCGCCATGTGAATGAACGAAGTCTTAATGATCGCACCTTTGGATATTGCAACTTTCATACTTGTTGTATTGTCTGGACAATCGATCAGGTGTGTGCTAGGTGCTCGAAAGACTCACTATCTATCGTTAGCTGCCCTTTATTTATGGTGTCTAATGAATATATCCCATACGAAAGTGTTATGAACAAGACTTTTATTGAAAATCTTCAGATTAATAATCACATGAATCCGAGGTGGGCTACAAACCTGCCGCAATCTCAAGAACTTTTCTACCCCGGACACAGATTTGACAAGAGGCTTCATTTCCATGAGCTCAATATTGACGAGCTTAGGAAAACTGTCTTTTCCATGGCGCATGGTATATTTGTTGCTCGACGGGACCTCGAGCAAAGGATCAAGGATGGGCAACAGTATTTTATCAATATTTCGACTGCGACAGACGATATCTGTCAACTATCTGGAGTCCAACTACATCATCAGCTTGTCAACATCCAGTCGGGCATCAATGAAGCCAACAATTTGGTCTCGTTGACGGCTGAAGTCTGTGATTATGCCCGTGAATTGATGGTAGCATGCGATTTACCACCCAGTTCCTCTCCTTGGGAGCCGAACTGGGAAGGTCCGTTGATGATGGATCTCGAACTCCTCGCACAATGTTGGTCCCAGTTGGCGGATACTTGGCTAGAGTCAAGATATGTACCGGGGAGTTTCTCCTAGCGAGGTAAGGACCGCGTTAAATTGTGATGTAGATAATGATATAAGCAGCAGTCTCATGACGCGTATTAATGTAGCTCTATGAAACTACTTTATGCAGCCTAAAATCGTAAACATATTTTTGACTCGCGTCAATAATTTCATCTTAGAAACTGCCTTCTCCTCTAATAACTCACATTGCAACTTCAGCATCCCGACTTGTTTGTTGTTCGTCTCACATTCTACAATGTTTGTGATCCGCTTATTAAGCTGCTGAGCGTAATCAACGAGAACTTCGGCGAAGTGGATCAATAGAACAGTTTGCATTATCGAAGCAGACGAGTTAGTAGCAACAAAGTTGCCAACCCGAACTTCCGAAATTTGTACGCCTGGCTCGTCAAGGCTGGGTGAGGCCAGTGTGACCTGACTACATGTCCGGGCGCAACTGACAACAATTCCCATCGTATTTACGACTTTGGTATGACATGAGACTAGAATGTTGAAGAGAAAGACATCAATCTCATCCTGGTCATCGTCTATACCAATAAATAATTCAGCCAATTCGTCTGGCAGCTCGACCGTATGAAAGCAGTTGAGATCTTGGCACTTAGAAGTGTCGGGCTTGTCGAATAATATTTTTAGGACTTGTGGGTATATGTCTATTAGGCGCTGAGCTTGGGTGAAGAGTTGTTCAACACAAAGATGGTGAGCGTTATTCTCGGTGAATTTGGCATGGTACTCCCTGATTGGTCGATTTTTAGACACATGAACACGAGATATGGATGATAGGTCTTGGGAGATTCGATCAACCTCAACAGCTAAGCTGGTCAACTGACGGACACAATTCGACCGTGGATCCTGTGAGGCTGGGTCCGCTTCCGCCTGTCCGGCGAGCTGGGCCAAATTCGGCTGAAGTTCTTCTTGGGTTGTATCTGGAGGAGTTTCTAATGAATTTTCCAGATTCAGGGAAGGCCAGTCAAATTGCATGTTCATGTTCAGATCACTGGCCAAGTAGACAGGGGTGAGCATGTTGCGTCTCGAACTGAGCCCAGCTGGGCTGAAGACGCAAGATGTGCCAGCTTTGAGGCATCTTGAACAGGTTGCAAACCCGGACTGCTTAGGGCATTTCAGCTTTTGGGAGTGACAACGATCACAGCTCGATCTTAGGGGGCGTGGCATTGTCTGGTTATGTAGGTATCTTCTCTGCTTTCACTCCGAAGCTGAAAATTTACGAAGTTAGTTCAAAGCGGGCCGAGACCATTTAAGAACCGACTATGTATGTAAAGAGAAGGCAAATTATTGGGACAAGCACGATGAATGAGACAGTCTGTGATGGTAAGAGGGGTTTTGTAGAAGTCCTAGGAACAATGAAGTGGATGGAAAATGGTAGAATTATTATCTACTCTAACTATCTAAGAATGCAGCCAGAAGGGCTGCATCTCCCTTTTAAGGAGAAATTGAGGATACAAAGGAAAGGTCCAAGAGCCGGATATTCAAGGCATATGCTGAAACTCCGTAGTCGGTCAGAGCTGTCCGAGGCATCTTAGAATGCCTTCTAGTCAAACTCCAATAAGTTAGACTTAGACTTTTGATTATGCCACAAAAGCATAAAGTCCAGAATACGTAAGCCCACAGTGTGCCTATGCACAAACTATACAGTGGATGCGACACAAATACATTACCTAGTACCAATAAATGACAATGAAAAATATATGTATGTGCCGAAAAGACTACTACGTAGTAGGTATGTAGGTAGGAAGTAGGAAGCCTATTGTATCTACACGTGTAGGGTTATGTGTGTGTGTATGTGTAAGGTTGACGGTTCAAGTATGGATAGGTGCTTTTAAAATCCCCCGCCTAGGGTTCCTTGTAGTACCCACAATTCACCACTTATTCCCCACTTAGTTTTAGGTGGAGATTTCAAGGGTATTCGGAATTCGTTTTCTCCGTTGTTTTGATTTTCGTGGTACCTCGATACTTCCTTGATGTTTTTGTTTACCTTCTGGTGGAGACGCGTTTTTGTTCTTTTGGTTTGATGGTAAAAAAAAATTTCAGAGCGCCTCGATTTTCATCCTTCCAATCTTTTTCACCACCATAATTGTGTGAACTCATTCCCAATAACCATTATTTTGCGGCTTCATTTTCTATCTACCCAACCTTTCAGACCACTTTCCACCTCTCAAGATGTTTCATGCTATCCAGTTGGGTCATTATTTGGAGCTGCCGGCGAACCTGGATACCTGGAGAACTCAGCTGGGTGGTTTTGGCACCCAATCAGTTACTCTTGCGGATAAACAGCTGAACGAGCTGTGGCCATTTCTTTCTCACGTATGAAGTCTTCATAACGGCCTGGTTAGTAAGAAAATTCCTACTGCCAGAGACCCTATCGTCAGTAAGTAATACCGCTGCAAATACCGGAGGCCGCTGGCGGCTAGTAGGAGTACGGGAGACTGAATAAGGGCATCTAGCAGCATCCCGGCCTGCAAATGTACGACGGTTGTAACGATAGACTATCGTGGAGTCGATGGTGTTTTTTCTTCCGCAGAAGACGAGGTTAGTATCATCTAACGCTACTAAATCCGAAGCTAACTACGATGATTTTGATGTTTAGGCAACGTGTACTGTTACATGCAAGGGTACACACTGCCATTCTCTCCATACGTGTGATTCGGACCGCGTTCATGATGCCCTCCAAAGCGCGTTCAAGCGGTATATCGAATTTGCGTGCAATTTCGACGATCCTCTCGCAAATGAGGGACTGGATCTGCAGGAAGAGATGGCTCATCAAGCACAGTAAGTGATATATGTGTCGATGGGATCATCTTACTAACCACCCTTTCCACAGGCGCCGCGAGGCTCTCATGAATCTGCCCAGCCGTTTTGCTCCATTTCGCGAAGAGATTTTCGACTTTTCCGAACAAATCCAGCAGCATTACTACGAGGCGCGCAAGATTGCTGAGAAAATGACCATTGGAGACGGTGACGATTTCATGAATGATTTCATGTATGTGATGAGCGATCTTCCAGTTAGCCAGTCTGCAAGACTCGACGTGCGGCGGGTACAGGAAGCTGCGACCACCCATCTGACTTCCATTTCACCTTCGGAAGTCTCGCGCAGCATTCACGGCATCTTTTCGGGGGTCCCAGATGAGTCTGGAGTGAGAGATGACACTTACGGCGCAAATACAACCTTGGATGCCCTCGCTGAATTACCAGAGGTACCATATTCGTCTAAGTCATCAGAGTCACCAGGTCAATCACCCAAGCGCAGGAGGTATGTGTGCCGCTGGGTATCTACTTAGTCATATCTAACGCGAGAACAGGTCTCATACGATATTTCACGGCCACGCGTATGATTGACAGCATCACTATGGCAACGCTTGGAATGGCAGGGATACGTGGTTATGTAAGTGGTCGCCCCAGTATATTATGGATACTACTAACGCCGGATTAGGGAAGGCTGGTGTGGGATGGTGGATACTACCACCATCCGGATTAGGGAAGGTCGGGTGGAGTGGTGGATACCACTAACGACCCGATTAGGAAAGGTCGGGGGATTTTAAAGGCACCCAGTATGGATCCGTACCTAGCCCCCTTTCATAATCATCGGGATATTGCAACTGACCGTCCGATTTCGCTAAATTGGGCCAATCAGCCGAGATTCAAGGATATTGACGCGGGGGATGGGCAGGATGGGGTAGCAATATGTCCCCACTTTATATACACACAAGGACGCCCCCTGCCTATCAGCCTCTTCCAAAGCTGAACGAACAAGAACGAATACATATGTGCAGGTGACGTACTCTAGAGCTATTGAGGTATTTTCATATATTGAATTAGACTGCTTTATGGAACGATTATCAAAGTCCATTCATCTCTTTAACAACTACATACCCCTTCAAAATAGCTCTATACTAGGTCAGGTAGGTACGGTACCTTCCTAGTAGCTAAATAAGGTTATTACATGACTGAGAAGCTAACATTACAGGGGAATTACCTGCACGTCAATAAGTACGAAGCCTAACTCAAGATGAGATAGTACGTTTCATTACCTAGCATGTACCGTACTTTTTGTTACGAGCAGGACTTTAAAATTCTTCCATCTCTTTTAAATTTTAATGATGGTAATCATGCCATTTTGGAAAAGTAGAATAAACAAGTTCAAATCCTCTACGTCTACATATCTGTACCTCATTAAGGATTAGATTTCCACATCGTGGAACACAATTCAATCCGAAATTCCGAGTGCTGTTACTACATCACATATCTGCTATGTAAGTACAGTCAGACCTGGCCATAGCGAATACCTTGCATAACGAATATTCGCCATAACGAATTTATCTACGGTACACAACGATTTTGTATGTAATTTAACGAATTTTTTTCCACAACGAAATTCGTTAGATATTTCAACTCACCACCAAAAAAATTCGTTATGGCCAATATACTTTTTCGTTTAAAGCATAATATAAGGCACAATATGAAGGAAATATTACTTATTACATAGCTCAATCAGGATCAAAGTATAGGTACAAGTAAGTATATGGGATTTCCTAGTAAATTTATGTATATAGTACTTTCATTCCATAACGAATCCAAACCCGTGTTTTTATTAATTCGTTATGGCCAGGTTTGACTGTAGGTGTTGGAATTAAAATCTTGGGAAGATCGCCTCGGCGAGACCATATCGAGTATCCCATGTTTTGGATCTGCAGCAAGACTTCGAAATCGGCACGATGATATCGTAGTGCATGCAATACGATACCCCCTTGTCTGTGATCAGATCTATCCAGTTCCAAAGTTTCAATGTTACGCGTGTCCTGCCTATCACTTGTGGTCATCAATAAACGAATCCCATTGTGACCATTGTCTGTTCGGCGAACAAGATCTGCTGACGAGCGCCACGCAAAGAGAAATACGACCAACAATTAAATAGGGCTGGTTTAGCTAAGCTGGCTAGATGGTTTACTATGTACAAAAATACCTATCATTCATCAGCTTACATAGTAGCAGGGCGATTTGAGACCTACCGGAGATTTCTAGCTCTCTAGCTACCCGTACCTATGACCCCGTACCTATGACCCCGTACCTATGTAGGACAGGGCTTAGATAAGGCTTCTTCTCGAAAGCCGACGAATTGGACTAGAGCACAACCATCCGCCGCTTCCAGAATCCCAAGGTGCCCCAGGTGTCTCACACGTCCCCCTTTCTTATCGCGCGGATCATAGATATTAAATGAGAACTGGAAACCATAGAAAAAGTCCCAATTCTCCTAATCTGTGGACCACTCATCTCCATCATTCTGGTTTTATAAAAAAATCTTTCTATATTTCCTTCCTTTTCAGTCTTTGCCTATTTTTCTCTCTTTTTTGAATCTCATCCATCTCTACCTACCACGAGTAGAGTGGTATGTTAGGACGAATGAATATGTTTAGTAGCATCTCGTGGGGTCTTGGGCAAGCCAATCGAGTTTGATGGATCTTAGCACTGTGGGCGTTGTTGTCGACGCTTTAGTTGCAACGTACACAGCCGGCCTAGACTATTACACCAAGTGGCAACAACGAAAATGGCGAAACAACCACTACAATACGGACTCTAAAGAAAGCATATGCGGTGGTAATGCTTGTGCTTTGAGTACGTCGCTGAGTTTCTCGAGTCGTAAAGTTAGGGAAGCGTTCGATAGCGGAGTAGATATTCTCGGCGACGGCTTCGCAATTGGAGATGGTGGGCTCCCCTAAAATCCCATATATTGACTTACTCCTCCTAATTAGAAATGTAGAACTATGCCGCGATGCTCTGCAGGGCGAGCTCGAACTTCTACAAGTGCAAATATACTCGCTGTATCAAACGATACGAGCCGATGATGGCCCGCTTGAGCTTTTTGAAGCGATACATGTATCGGAGAGTGTCCGCATCTCTTGCCTGGCTGCCTTAGCTGGCCAATATAAACGAGTCGCCGTGGGTCGCTTAGTACCTCAAATTCTGCCCGGGTCTCAGCAACCATCGAGACTTAGCGCCACAATCGAAGAAGAGACGGTAAAGGCGGATGATGACGACGATAGCGTCTATGGCGATAGAACCGAATACGCTCAAATAAATGACAGCAGAACCAACTACAGCAAGTCGCCATGCTTACAGTCAGAGCCCCCATCTCCGCCACCAACTCCTAAACAAATACCCGACGATATCCAATCTACCCGTACTTCCACTATACCTGGCCACCGGCCGAAGAACAGCGTGTTTAGCATGTTCTGCCCTAAAGCTCTGAAATACCAAGTCGACCTGCAGAAGCCAATGCCGAAACGACGCAATTGCAAGTGCGGCTACGACTGGAACGGGCCACACACCGAGGACAAGTTGGCCCTGACGGTGAAAGAGGGTTTCCAGATTACACCTAGATTCCTAGGCAAATCTCACTGTGATGGTGGATTCGGATGTGTGTTGTGTACATCGAGTGGGAGGACAGAAACGTATCCCAACGTCGAGGAATTGAAGGATCACATTAACGCATCTCATACTAAGTGGCAGTTACTTCACGATCGAGATATGATCGGTCAGTAAGCAGGTAAAGTGCCAACTAGGTACCTAGCTGGTCAGCGATATGTTTTCTGGGTATCAGCTCAATCGCTTCTTTACCTGAAGAGGTTCTCAGGGTTCTTATTTCCTAGAGTCGGTTGAGCGTCACGGAAGTTAGGCGTTGTTTATGGTTTATTGGACTTGGTCTTTTGAGATACCCGAGTTTATAGGCACTTATACAAGCCTGTTCATATGTATATTTATGCCTCTTGTAACATCAGTCACCTTTGTAATCTATATCCAGCTTGTCGCATACTTATTCATTACCGAGGAATATAGGAATGAAGAGTTGGACAGCTTTAGGAGTGCTAATGAAATCTAATAGTGCCATCTATATCATACAATGGATAAGACGTATCGTCGTATCATACTTACAAAGTGAGCCTTGAAGAGTTCATCCGTATGTATGTAAGCGACACAAGTCTAAATCACAAAAAGTACCGGCATAGGGGAACCGGCCCCTGATCCACTATACAAATGCCGCCCCATCTTTCTCTCGCCTCCTTATCTGTGCAGTCTGTTACATCGGATTAATAGGGGAATGTGAGTGGAGTGATGCTATGTGAAAGTAAACTCTGATAGCTGCATTAGAGCTCCATAATGACGGGATCATCTGGATAACGTCTCCATTTTTCTAAAATGGCCATTTCTAATCAAATTCACGATTTCGACCAACGGAACCTCTGTTGCCCCGAATCCTATCAAAAGATGGGAGGATGACAAACGCGAGCTATGTGATTTGAAGCCACATTCACCACAACTCTACGGAGAACAGGGGAAGTATAATTATATTCGAGCAAAACTGGAAAAATATAAAACTAGAGTAAATCATATCTCTCTAATTTCGAGATGGAGCGAGTAGAAGCAAGTAAGAAGCTCAGCGTGTCTGCAACAGCAACAGCAACATCATCATCATCATCATGACCAACCCAACAACCCCTCCTCGGAAATCCGTCTTCGTCACCGGCGCAAACGGCTACATCGGCTTCGCCGTCTGCCGAGCCTTCGTCCGCGCCGGCTGGCGAGTCTACGGGCTAGTCCGGCGTGCCGAATCCGCCGGCGCGCTAGTCGCCGAGGAGATAACCCCCATCCTGGGCTCCATCTCCAAGTCCGCCACCTTCGTCGCGGACCTGCACGCCCACACCAAGACCGTCGACGTCGTCGTCTCCTGCACGGAGCAGATCCCGTTCGCGGAGCACTGCGAGGCGCTCGTCGTCCTGTTCAAGCAGATCGCCGAGACGTCCAACGCGCACGGCGTGAAACCGCTCGTGCTCATGAGCTCCGGGTGCAAGGACTACGGCACGACGGGCCTGCACGGGGCGCCGGGCCTCGCGCCGCACACGGAGGAGTCGCCCCTGCGGCCGCTGGACGTCGTGCGCGACCGCACGTACGGGTGCCTGGGCTTGCTGACGCACGGGGACGCCTTCGACGCCGCGGTGCTGCGGGCCACGCCCGTGTTCGGCTACGAGGGCAGCTACTACGGGCACGCGTTCGAGGTCGCGGCCGCGGCGGACCGCACCCTGGAGCTGCCGCTCGACTTCGGCACCGTCCTGCACGGCTGCCACATCGACGACTGCGCCGAGGCGTATCTCGCGCTGGCCGAGCACCCGGACCGCGCCGCCGTCGCGGGCCAGTGCTTCAACGTCTCGGCCGCGCGGTACGACACCCTCGGCACTGTGGCGAAGGCGCTCGAGGCCGAGTACGGGCTAGCGGGAGGCGTGGTGCAGACTTCTCCCACGGATGGCGATGCTATGCTACCCTTTCTCGATGTCGTGCTTGGGTACAGCCAGTGGGTCGACAGCACCAAGATCCGGCAGCTGACGGGCTGGTCTGACAAAAGGGCGCTTCTTTCGGAGAATATGCATGTGTATCGCATGGCCTACGAGGAGGCGGCTAAGAGAGGACATGAGGGAGTGCTGAGGGTGAAGGAGCGGATTGGGGGCGCCCTTGCTGCCGTCAAGATGTAGATAGGATGTAGGATGCAGAGATCGGATCTATGTATTTCTACCCGTGGGCGATCTTCGAACTAGTAGAACTAGCTGCTTATAATGGTAGAGGCTTGGCATCATCTAGTATCACGTTCGCAGTGTTCAGCAATATGTGCTTAAGAGTAGGGTTGATGAATGATATAATGTACTCATAATCCTTGGGGAAATGAGCTAAGGATGCTATTAAATGAAATAAACGCCCATGATTCTACCTCAGATCGAGATGTAGCTCTCGTTGCCCACCACACCAAAACCCGTGACAAGTCGTGTCCAACGGTACCTCCATGCCACCCTTCCAATTATACATAATGATCGTAGCCTGCAATTGCCACTCGCAGAGCCAGAATGCAACAGGTTAGTCTTCCTGTGGGTTGTTGACATTAACAGGTATGGATAAGACATTGAGGCTCTCAGAGACATGTTTTTTGCAATCCGAATGGGGAGATTTCCTTCCGCTTAGCCAATTAGGCCTGCGCAGAGGATTGTTAGGAACAGGTACAGGAATAGAACATTCCAAATGATTTCTGATAAACATAACAAATAAGGAGTCGTTTTACACGACTCATTGAGTACGTGAAGTTAAGTTGACAGCGCATGCACGCGCCGAGAAGGCAGCCTTATTAAAAAAAAAGCTCACCTTGAACTACTCCACCCTTAGAACCAATTCTTTCGGTTCTTGACCTTTGTACTCCTCTTCTCGACACGACCACCGAGATAGTGTGAGAGGTGGCAAGACTGTCGACCACAGCGCCTACGTTTGGAATTATTCCAAATGCCCGTATCACCAATCTGCCCAGCTATCCTGAAATACGACACATAGTACACCCCATCGGGAGAACACCCACAAAGCCACGAAGTGTAGGATGAGCAGAACAAAACTCCCTATCCATCCCCATCTCCGGTGAGAAAAGGACAAAGGAGTGATCCTACGCGAACCTCCTTCGTGGCTCGATACGAAGACGTCCCTGTGGATACCAAGGTCAATACCTGCGATACCAATCAAGGGAACTCCGACCCCAAGAGTGACTGTGAATGGCCAGCATTGTCTGGCGACCGACAAAATCTTCACCAGGAACAGGAGAAGTCGAAAGGTGAATACCATTGAGTCAGCATGGGTGTTAGCGAGGTAGATTAGGTGATGTTCCGCTCCCTGTTTAAATGTCCCGAGCGTGCCAGTAGGAGGCGCCATGAGTAATGGCGTATGCATTGTGGGAGGCGACTGGGAATGGGCCACTCCAGTGGCACGACCGCGATCGGGAGATGAGCGAGCGAATCCTTCATGAGATCGGGATAAAGTCATGGCCTGTGGACGATGCCGAGGTGTGCTAGGACTGCCATACTTCTGAAGGCTATTATGAAAGTTTGCTTGAGGAGAATGACTCGTGACTGGTGAGCTTTCTTCACTGGGAGAGGTGAAGCCCTCTTCAGGGGTTAAAATGCTGCCGGCGGGTTTCAGAGGATCGGGAACTGGTGTGCTAGGGTGAGTGGGCGAGTCGAGGTTTAGAATTCTTCGTCCCTGCAATCCACCGGAAGGGCTTGTGCTCCGTCCTCGTAAACCGCCGTGATACGATTCGTGGTTCATCACGCTCAGCACCTCATTGGCGCTAGGCCTTTCGGAGGGATCAAGGGCTAACATCTTCTTCAACAACTGGTATAGCTTTAATGGAAGATCGGGTCGTTCTCGTTTCTCATCCTGAAAGCCCTTCCAATCGGTAATTTCAGCTCGAAGCCGGTCAATGTCCTCAAGTTCCTCGTTAATGGTATTGGCATTCATGTAAGGGAGTCGGCCAAAGCATAGGAAATAGAGGATCATGCCCAACGAGAACACGTCAGATTTAGTTGTGAAATTGCCAAATCGACCTCCAGAATCTTTCTTTAAGACCTCCGGAGCACAGTAGGAAATGGTACCAGTTGTTCCTGTCGACTTACGAATAGCATTTCCAGGCTGGACTTCACCGAAATCGCTAATTAGACATGTGGTAATACCATTTTCGTGATGCAGAAGACAATTACTGGGCTTCAGGTCGCGGTGGATGTAATTGGCGCTATGCAGATAGGCAAGACCGGAAGTGATATCCTTGAAGAGGGAATATATCACCTCAAATGATAGATGGCGTTGAATACCTTGCGGTCGTTCGGCGGTGCCCTTCGATCTGCGGCGCATCTGTGCCTTGAGTTGCTCCTTTGTGGTTTGCTTAGGCTGATCCCCGATGACATACTTCAACAGATCGCCGCCATTGCAGTATTGTTGAAGGATAAATGCGCAAGCGACACTTGGCCCGAACCGGTTCATCTTGACATCCTCGAGCCAGACATGACGATAGGAGACTAAATTGGGGTGTGAGAGCTTAGCGAGCAGCTCAACCTCTATTAAGACTTTCTCCAGCCATGCATGGTCATCTCCTACGGGAACTCGCTTGCAAGCGAAGTGGCCAAGAGCACATCCGTCAATCTCGTGGCGAACTAATAGTACGACACCTTTCCCACCCCGCCCAAGTTCCTGCTCTTCGACAAAGAATCTCTTGAAATAATTAGGACTGAATGCGTCTCTTCTTATACGAGCTCCTTCTTGAGGAGCTGGCGAGCTGGAAACAAACTCGGCATCGTCGACTTCCGGGGTTCTTGGGCCACTGATTGGCAAGGCGGGCTGGGTGAGTCGACGGATAGGACTGGGTGGAGGTTGATGCTGAGTAAGTTGCTCATCTTCATCATGCTCTGCCTGAAGTATACGGAAGTAGCTAGGGTCTACAAAAGAGTCTTGTGGAGGTGAGGTTTCGAAGTGCCGTTCAGGAGAAGGTGGGCGGAGAGGTTGGTGGCAGGTAGGACATTCCGTTAGAGAAACTCCTCGAATTTCGAGGCGTTGCGACGAGGGATCACGGACAACGATAGCATTTCGATGACGCCTAATTCATGTGTAGATATATTTAGCATTAATTATAAAAAAAGGAAAAAAGAAAAAAGAATATGAGACAAGATATTGGTGGTGATGATTTGGTCATGGCCATGGTCATGTTTATCCCCGCCCTCGTCCTCGTCCTCGTCCTCGTCCTCGTTCTCGTTCTCGTTCTCGCTCTCGTCAGAGTATGGGTGCATCATCGTGGTGGGGAAACAGGGCAAAATAAAGAAAATGACGTACAACACGATTTGACGACCGTCTCGAGATGTGTACGGGATTAGTTCCATTGCGCGATGGCTACCATCCTGTGACGGTAAGGTTGAATGAGTGTGAAGGTCATTGAGATGTGTAGTCAAAACAGATCATTTTATACTAGGTATATAAACAACACCGGAGGCAGAATGATGTAATGTGAAAGGGAATGCCTTCACGAGATAGTTGATGCTCTCTGTTTTTTTTTTTCTTGTGTTGTTGTTATTGTTAAAGTGGGTGGACAATGGATGGGGTGATGGATGTATTTTTGTATCTCTGTATTTAATCGGCTAATCAACCCTTGAAAATCGAATGCGTTACCCCAGAATACGCTAAAAGCTGGGACTTGGAACCCCACTGCCCCCTTGTCCAAAGATATCTCTGCCCCTCCACTAAACATAGGTACCTAAGTGCGTTGACGCTGCCTTTCTTTAGAGATGCCTATCAATTGGAATTGAGTTTACCTAGGTACCTACCGGTAGGCACTGTGACGTGGGAATATTCAAGGTTCGCCTTATTAATTGGCTAATAGCTTAGGTAGGTTAAATTCCATCCTCCATATATTTCAATGTTATGGATACATACCTAAGTACCCCAGGTAAATCCACATACTCCACGGATATTTAGTCTTGTTATATTTATTGGTAAGTATTTGGTTACATTTGTGGTACCTAGTTGAATTCTCCGAAGAAACATCTGAAATATAATCAGAACCCGAGAAGAACAAACCTACTATCGCACACAGACTTAACATTACATACTTTCATTCACCCAATCCACCTCTCGATCATATTCCTTACGATTAACAAGAAACCTGATGTCTCATCTTTCGTCTTGACTGTTTCTCTCCTGATCGCATCGAATGGCCTCTGCCCGACAATGTCGTCTTCGGAAAACCATGCGCCGTGAAGGCCATAAGGCACCCGTTGAGGTAACTTAACTCTCGCCACTATGTCTCTCATATTTCTTGCATCGATGATCCACAACTCGCTCACAGCATCCTCACCGCACTCTCCATTATCGTCTAGCTGAGATTCGTCAAATACGTACGTAAGCAACCATCCATCATCCTCGCTTTCAGCATTTGCACGTTCCACAAACCGGGCTTCCTGCGCGAACCAATCCTTAGGCATATTGAAGAGCTTCACCGGGTCATTATCGTCATCGCTCAGCATTACCTCTTCGATACTTCGGGTGTCGACGCAACCTTTGATCTGCTGTGGCGGGTGGGCAATTCCTTGAGCAACCAGTGTCGCAGCGTCGATCTTTGCGAGGTAGCTGATTTTAGCCGCTTTTCCAAGTGCGGCAGAATAACATGTGCCTGTGCTACAACCATATATGTAGCGAGCCTTACGCATAGCATACGACGGTGATGTACTCGGAAATTCAAACGGGATTGCAGACAAAGCCCACTGATTTCGGATTGTCGGTGACTCATCCGACCCCTTTCCAACTAATGGAAAGCAGTAGTAATACAGCCGACACTGCTCCTCTTCGACATCTTCTGGAGGTACCGTTTTGGGTATCGGTGGTGTGAGTGCACCAGCACTGTACACCATCGACGCCGAAGTGAGACGGCAAGCGAGAAGGTGGACGCATGTTGCGCTTCCTAGCTCCGCCGATGTTGTTTCCCAGCAATTGGCTGTGTGGAAGATGACGCACGGGTTCGTCGTGAACCATTGTATCTTCTTCGGCTCGTAACGAGGAAAGACACCATAACGCGATCGTTCAGTCGAGTCATATGAAACGACCGGTTTCCCTCTGATACTGTTCATGGGATTTAGGGACAGGGGAAGGTCCATTATTACAGTGTGACGTGCCGATACTCCAAAATCGTGCATCATCTTGGGTGAGCTCACTCCCGGAACTGGCATATCAAACACTGGGTTAGGGCTGCTTTCCTTTCTTGATGGCCTAGTCGGTGGCACTATCGAATAGTAAACGAATGGTCTGGCAAAAACGGCATGGAACGAAATGAGTTCTTTCGTGACAGGGTCAACACGTGGATGACCTGTCGTCCATTCTTTCATGAATCTCATCAGACCTTCTCCACCAAAGCCCGCTTTACTGTCCAAGCTATACTCGTTTTCAGCCCTTCGTCCATTATACCAGCCAACAGTCTCCAGACCAGGAAGTTGAAACCTCATCGGTGGTCCGCTTTCGCAGGTTGCTAAAGCTCTTCCATCATGATACACGACGGCAGTATTAGCGACACTAATCTTCTTGATGACCTTTTTAGACCCAGGCAACCTCGAAAGAAATACGAGCGTCAATGTTCTAAGAACTACCCCAATAATGCCCACCAATGAAGCACTGACCAGTGTTGCAATACTAGGCAAAAGAGGCCGCTTCAGGTTGTTATTATTCTTAGCGTTCAAGTAAACATCGGTCAGAATGTACTGGTTCACAAATTCCGGCTCAATGATCTCGCCTTTTTCGCTACGTCGAAAAAAAACTCCTGTGAGCATCCCATCACCGTCGAACCAATGCGCATCTCTTCCTAGGTCGTCATTATTGATCGGGTTTCCGCCGTTACGAACGTATTGGCCCCCTGCCAGCTCTTCTGGAATCTGGCCGGCATAAGTACATCGCATGAGCAGTCGAGTTCGTTTGATCGGCGCAAAATTTCCAGACAGATATCTATTCAGTGATAAGTACCAATGATCTTTTGAACGTCTATTCAAACACTTACGGATGGGAATTCCGGATTTGTTCTTCCATGTTTCGGTCAGATCAAGTACGATGGATAGTATGAGTAGAAGCCCTCAGACTAAGCTGAATTATGAGTCGATCGACAACAACTAATTGACTGACTGACTGCCTGAAGCGGCTTTACACCAATTTGGTTTGAGCTCTACGATAATGATCAAGGAGTTGACATCCAGGTATATTCAGAATCTATGTTCCAGCTCGCGCTGTTGCGTACTAGACGCTTATCTGAAGTTCAATTAGCACTCGTAGGTAGTTATGAATTCATTGGATTACGGTTTTATGACGACATATGAGCAACCCCCCAAAAAAAGAAAATTCGACCTGAAGGTAATACCGATTTATAGAACAGACCTCCAAAACTGCCGAGAAATATGAAGGTGGTATGGGATTGGCCAAATCTGCGAGCAGTCGATCATCATTGCCTGCTAGGCAATACCTAATAAGTGACATAACTCCTTAGAGAATCCTGGCTAATATTATATAAAGATAGCAAGCTCTTCCTTCGCTAAAATTGAAGTGCGCATATCATGAAGCGAAGTACCTGGAAAAGACTTGTAGTCATTATCTAGATGGATGATATCATGAACTCATGCGATCCGACTTGTTCGGGAACTGAGGAGAAGTATCAAAGCCACCGTCAGAACTCAAAATCGAGCATAATGGGGAAATTCGTTCAGCTAATTGGATATCTACTTTACTTATGCCATAGGTATTATATTTATGCCCGCACGTGCGACGACATGGTATACCATCTATGGAAGCCATCACATCCCAATCACGGACTGAGTCAAGTATCTGCAGTCTTAGATCCAATATTCACCTAGAAGACCCCTAGAATTGCGGGTTGCATTTTTGCCCCTGAACAGGAAGCTGTCATATATACGACATTCTCAAGATATACGGCGAGCACCTGATCAATGGATATACCTGGAAATTGTACCTAATCCAAAGTAATGTCATTATCATGTCTTTGGGCACGAGTTGAATGCAGCCTACGAGATGATGAAGTCATCATCATCCACCCGAGCCACCCACGCACTCGTCGTGAGGACGTCTGCCAATTATTCGAACACTTTGGGGTATATAAGCGATGATGGCGTTTTGTCATCGGTTACTCGCATATTGCTCGAGAACAAACCATAACGCCCCTGAATTCCTGATCACTAGCACTGGCTTTTGTGAACTTATAACTTCTGTCTTGACTACATTTACCAAAACCACAATGTCTGGAACTGGAAATCAGGCGCTCAGCGTCAACAGCGTTGTCGCCCAACATGGAAATTTAGAAATAACCCGTCGCGGCTCAGATTGGTATTATACCGTTTGCGCCGTGATGGGTGTTTCTACCATTGCCTTCATGGGCTTGTCCTTTCGCAGGCGTCAGAACGACCGCATCTTTCATTACATCACCGCGGGTATAACGGCCGTCGCGTGTATAGCGTATTTTGCAATGGGGTCGAATCTCGGCCAAGCTCCTATTCAAGCTGAATTCGTCCGTCCGGGTAGCCGCTTTGTCGGGGCGGCAGGAAGCCGGGAAATCTTCTACGCGCGTTATATCGACTGGGTTATCACCACCCCTTTGTTGCTGCTCGATCTCCTCCTCACTGCCGGAGTTCCCACACCGACGATCTTGGTCACCTTACTTGCAGACGAGATCATGATTATTACTGGCCTCCTCGGGGCTCTGACGCGAACTACCTACAAATGGGGATTTTGGACCTTCGGCATGGCCGCACTCTTCTTCATTGCGTATGAGTTGTTATCCGACGCGCGACGCCATGCCCAAAGGATTGGCGGGGACGCAAACAAAACATTCCTTATGTGTGGCGTCTTGCTCCTCTTCATCTGGTTCTTATACCCGATCGCTTGGGGCCTTTCTGAGGGTGGTAATGTCATCCACCCGGATGGCGAAGCTGTATTTTATGGCATTCTCGACATACTGGCTAAACCGGTATTCGGCCTCCTACTCATTTGGGGCCACCGCAGGCTCAGTTCATCACAGTTGGGTCTTCGCATTCGGAATCGCAGCGAAACCATCAGTGAAAAGTACAACCCCGGGAATACTCAGCGCGACGGCGTATACCCCGAGGGACCCGGAACGAACGTTGGTGGACTTCCTCCCCCACCCCAACCTCCTATTCCTACTACTACCATTACCGCCCCCGGTGGTGTGCACCCTCTGGCTACTTCCACGAACGTTTAATCACTTCTTAGAATTTGCTGGTCAACTCGGGTTTTTGTCAACAATCTATCCACTGCCCTAAGACATCTGTAAATGTATCCCATCATTTACGCGCCATCGCGAACTTGTCCTAGGCCATCAACAAACATGTCTACATATCTGCATCGGAACTATTACGGCTGGGGGCGCTTTCTATCAAGAATGGAAAACTTGGAATTGGAACGATAAACATGCTCTGTGTAGTCTACAGAAACCCATATGATAAAAGCATATAAGAATTATAGCTCACTAAATTTTACCTGCATACAAGCGGTGAAATCGTTGCAGTTATCACCCCTAGCTCCCGTTTACCAACGACGGATTATTTCCATCCACGAGCATTCCCCCCTTTTCTTTTTGTTAAACTCCTCTTCGCTAAATTACCCTCTGCACTTGATTCAAGCGAGAAGCCTGTACCCTTGAACACACTTCCCGGCCCGAAATCAGGCTCGCCGCCTAACGTACCGAAAATATCTCCTATGTAATTCGTCGGCTTAACCCCATCACGGTACGTCGTGTTCCAGTCGGCCACAATACTCTTCACGATTTCGACGCCAGAAAGATACAGGTTCGCGATCGCGATGTCGTAGCCGTTCTGGTCCATGATCCGGAGGTGGTCAAATGCACTGATTGACGGTGGCGGGCGATCAAAATCGGAACCTTGAGCAGTATTTATCAGCTTTATTATCAAGAATTCAAACAGGCAGTACCAAATTTCGTACCAGTTCTCATCAAGATGATTCTCGAAAAGTCGACGAGCTTCCAAACGGCAGATCGCAATAGCACCTGTAAAACGGCGCTGTCTTCCTGCGCGGACATGCAGTAAGTCATGTCAGTCTGGTTCGTCCAAATCTTAGTTGTGTTTTCGAACGCCTCGCCCAGCAGACCACCGGAGAAGTAAACGTCGCTGGTGGCTGAGTCGCACTTGATGACGCTTGGGCTGTTCATAGCAGGCTTATACATGTCGCCTGCGGCGCTGTACTTGGCCCTGTAGTCAGCAGCGCCCGACGAGTCGTTGAGCGTCGCACGCGCGGCTAGGTCAGCCGCGAGATTTCTTAGGTCCTCGTTAACTTCATGCACCTCGGTGCCGTAGAGAGTGGTCGGGTATTGGTCCGGCATGTAAGCGCCGTACGGCAGATACCCCGTTGTGAAATTTTCGGGCTTCTCGCGCGCGTCGAACTCGTACTGCAAGGCAACCTGCACAGAGAACCGGGATAGAGCGACACCGCCGAGCGTTCCGAGCTTGGGGTTGACGCCGGCGATACCCGCAAAGAGAAAGTACGTCTCTGACAGATTGAAGAGACCCGACATCACAAAGGCCATGGCTGACGATGCGGCGTTGATCTCGGACTCGCCGGCGGTGAACTGACATACCTCGCCGGTCTCAGTGCAGTGAACGTCTGGGTACAGAGGGGAGAGACCCCAGACGGTAATGTTTTGAGCGAGGATACTGCTTAGAACGCTGTTGGGAAGGTTCTCGTACCAGACTTCTGCTTCTGGAGAGAACTTCAATTGTTGCATTTTTGTATTAGCCAATACATTGGGAATTGAGTGATCGTTCTCTAAAACTGACCATGCTAATTATGACGACCTTCGGCGCTATTTTACCATCGTCATCTTGACGCTCTGCTAAACTCGGAGCATTGGAATGACTTGATGTCCCGACAGCAGCAGCATTCGCTGTCGCTGTCATGGACTTAGCCTTGGCTAGCAATAGTAGTGAGACTATCGTGGGTAGCAACATGGTGCTAAATTTGTTAATAAATATGGATGCTATGAAAAGGAAACCGGTATGGCTGACGCGTCAAGGTTCGTTACGGAGGATACCCTAAGACATTTATAGGAGTCGAACTACTGCGGAAGCGGCAAGTTTTATGATGGGCCCTGTCGATCTCCGAGGCTATTTACTTCGTGATGATTTAGATAATGCAGGCTCCTCCGTCGGGATGAACTTCCCTTACTCGGTGACGAAGTGGCTTCCCGGAAGGCTCCGGAGGGGGGAGACATCTTGCAGGTAGGCGTTATCAAGATACACCAAGTTTCTCTTACCCCCTTATCTTACCTACTGGGTGCCCACAGTTATTACCGAAACATAAAGTACCCATGGACGATCATTATGACGATAATAACTTAATAATTCTTCTCAGCCAGCCTCCTTGAGCCACCACATCACATATTCTGTAGGTTACCGTCAAAGTGCTGCGTGTTTAACAAAAAGCATCGCTATGGATGTACATCGATTTGTACGACGGCGGATAACAGCTTCATCTCGCATTAGAGCCCGCTGTATTTGTACTCACCCCCCACAGCTACGCGGCCCCGGTCTTCAAGGTCTATATATCCCTGCTGATAAATTCGGGTTGTAGATGTTGACGAATCAGAGTAAAGTATGATTAAATATTCTTATGAATCTAAGACCTCTCGGTATTGTCGCCGACCTATCCAGCTGGTCGGGAAGGGAAAGGTATATCAACTCATGCATATGGACGCGAAACCGGGTTCATGGAACAAACGGGCATGCGCATATATCCGCCTCCTTGCATCGAATTTTCGAATCGTTCCTAGGATCGAATTAGGTAGGTCGACATACCAGATACGCGAGGTTCGCTTGACCTCACCAGAATCGCCTCTCTGGTTGAGACAAACCTCGACTTCGATAAATGAGACAAACTGCAAACTGCTGCTTTCAACTGCTGTTCTTGATCCTCAAGTCGTATAACATGCATACGATCCTTGATCTATTAGATGCTAAATATATATTACGAGCCCAGAAAATGCGTTGATTGCGATGAATGCTTGTCTAACTATGGCCAGACTTTCTGGAGGAGAAATGAATACAAGGGGAGGAAACCGAGGAATGCAAGGAGGAAGCATGGGATATATAAAAGGATCATGGGGAATAAATTGAACACAGTGGTTTACTAGACAAGGACATAACGGCAATCAATAAAAAGAATTCAAGTTCGAAAACGGTATCGCGAATAATGATTGCTATCTGTTTGAGATCTGTATCTATTAATTACCTAACGTATGGGTTTCCATAGCAGAGCACGGGGGTTGTCTGGGATCTGGATCCTCTTCTTTCAATCTTCTGAAAAGGAGTATTTTACTGTTACATTTTTGAATGTAAACTTCCAATGGGCATTAAGAATCGGGTTTGTTTGGAATAGAAGCCTAGAAACGAATACAATCGCTGTAGAATTGTCGATTACCTTGGGTAGTGTGTTTTCTTGACCGTTAAGTCTTCTGCTCTCTTCGAATTTAGGGGTCAAAAGTACAAAGTCTGAACAACCCTCACAGCCCTTTTTTTTCTTAGTATAAACTGAAACTTGAGACTTAGAGAGCTAGATAGGTAGGCACTTGATGCACTCTTACTTACAGTAATATTACTATTTGATTGATTCGCGGGGTGAAGTCGTAGCGAGTGGCTTAGCTAAAATCCTTCCAGGATACAGGAAAAAGCTCGAGCTTCGCATTGGCCCGATCAACTCGGTTACAGACTGCGGGGCCTTCACCATCCAGCCATCGTGAGATTACCACGTAAGCTAGGTATATACTCGTCTAGGCAGCCTCGTAACTTATACAAAGGTAGCACTGTAGGTATATACCGTATGCAAGTAGGAAAAGGGGGTAGATGATACATCTGCGACCTCGACTTTCTTCCGCATTGTGTTCTAAATCAAGAATCAATACAAGACCCAGCTATATACGACCTGAAATGGCATCTCCTACGAAAGTTGAACTTTTCGCCCTTGCTGATGGACGAAATATCTCCTATGCTTTTTATGGCGATTATGATTCCTCTCGAACCATCTTCTATCACCATGGGTACCCATCAAGTCTCGAGGAGGCCCTTTATTGCCACGACCTTGCGCTGAAACATAAGCTTCGCATAATTAGTGTGGACCGGCCTGGAATGGGTTCTTCTACCAATCAGCCTAATCGCCGGCTCCTTGACTGGCCTGCCGATCTTCTGGCGCTCGCCGACCATCTAAAGGTTGACCGCTTCGCCGTCATCGGTGTCTCCGGTGGTGGACCGTACGCGCTGGCGTGTTTCCATAAAATACCGAGGTCACGGTGTGTTGGTCTTGGCATTATGAGCGGCTTGTTTCCAACGAACCTGGGGCTCGGGGGCATGCTTCTCATGAACCGGGCGCTGTTCTGGACTGCCTCGTGGTCGCCGTGGCTGGTAGGCCAGGCTTTCAACATCGGAATAAAAATCGGCATCGGCAACACAGAAAACCTCGATGTTCTAGAAAAGAAATCGGGAGCTCTCATGAAAACACGACCCAAGCCGGATCGCGATGGTAAGGACCTTTCGCAACGGTAAAGCAACCGAATGTCCGTAGCTAACAGCAATTAGCATGGGACAATAGTTCTCGCGATGTTCGCCTGGGCTTAATCCTTGGCTTTAAGGGCGCATTTAGGAATGGGTTTGACGGCGCTGGAGTAAGACACTTTCCCCAAGTCTTGACAATGGCTGACTTTTCTTGCTGTTTTAGTGGGAGGCTCGCGTATATAACTCAGATTGGGGATTCGCCCTTGATGAGGTCGCCGCAGAGCCTGGGGAAATTGTTATCTGGCACGGTGAGGAAGACGTGAATTGCCCTCTTGCTATGACTGAAAAGGCTGTGAAACTACTTCGAAATGCAGAGCTACGGGTTACCAAGCGCCAAGCTCATATGCTCTTCATTACCAAGGCAGATGAAGCCCTCCAGACTCTGGGCAAGATGATCGATACGACTGATTAGGACTTCCATATATATTTTGGTCACGAGGTCGTCTACCGTAATGGGGAAGTAGAAACAGATATGTCACGATGCGGACCATGGGGCGGAGGATGTAACAATGTTATTGCGCGAGTAAATTTAAACCTAACTGGACCAGATCACGGTATACATACAGGGTCTCTTTATCCATCATGTCCCAGGTTCAGTACCCCTTCCCCCGAATATACCTACAGCAGACTATAAACTTCTGACAACATACAATTGCATGATGTATCTGTTCCTAAGTTCATGGACTATTTTACAGTAGAACAACCTTTTCTTGGTGTTTCTATTAGTTCTATCGAGAATCTTGCGCTCCAAATTACCCATAACTAGATATTCGCCTACGACGGCCATCTCCCTTTTTTTCTCGGACGAGTTGCATTCGCATCCGGGCCAAGGCGTCACGTCAAAAGATTACGGAACCGGCGAACGTCATGGTTTCTCAACATGTAGACCCAAATATAGAATCAATTCACCGTATTCGTATTGTAATTATATAAATACCTAGGATACCATGTAAGCCATGCAAATAAAATTGATGCTTTCTCTAAAGTCTAACTTCGTTGGTTGTGATTTGTAGTGAATATTGTCATGTACAGAGGATTGTACTACAGTGGCGCTTATATAAATAATAAAACTCGTTGCGGTTACAGTATTTATCAACTTGGTTTCCACGTTTGGATTTGGACAACGAAACAATCGGTATTTTATCGTCGTTTTAAGAAAATTGAATTAAACTTATACGCTGGCAGGGGGCGGTTGGTAGGTAGTGGTACTGCTGCGGATGGATGTCACCGACTCAACAAGCGTGAAAAGTGGTGCTCGCGTCTTGGAGACGAATTGGGGTCGTCTTGATATCCTCATCGGCAATGCTGGCTTTCTAGCAAGATACGAAAAGACACTAGATGGGGATGAAGATGAGTGGTGGGATAGCTTTGAGGTCGATGTTCGCGGAAGCTATATTGTCGCGAAGTCTTTTCTCCCTTTGATTCCACTTAACGGTGGTGATAAGACTGCCATAAATATGTCGTCAACTGGAGTGTCGCACTTCCACACCGGTGGAAGCGGTTATCAGATCAGCAAGTTTGCACTTCTGCGATTCACAGAGTACCTGATGGCAGAGTACACTGACCAGGTAAGTTGGGATTCATGTTCTCTTCCTACCAAGGCTAGTCCATCAACATCAACACAGGGTCTCCTCGCTTATTCTGTACACCCAGGGTGGTATGTAAATAATTCCTCAGTAATCTAGCTATTCCTTTGGCCACATTATTAATCGACTGGCTGTTTCTTTGAGCAGGGTTACGACCGATCTGGCTCGTCGACTACCAGAGCAGACATAAGGTACGCTATCCTCAGGGAACCACGAGCGACCTTTATATACTAATTCCATCGTACCCAAGCATCGCTCAAACGCACAACCGCTTTAGCCGGTGATACCATCGCATTTTTGACTAGCTAAAGACAAGACTGGCTAGCGGGTAGGTATCTTAGTGTCGTGTGGGACATGGCCGAATTCTTCTCTAAGAAGGACGAGATCATTGGAAAAGACTCCCTGAGAATGAGAATGACATTTTGAGCTACACATTCATGTTTTCTAGCGAGAGTAACATTCATAGCGTTAGAAAATTGCTGGCAACGATCTAAGCTTGTTTCGCTGGTGCTCATATGATGAACGATGTTAACGGTTAATTACCTAGTTTATGAAGGCAAGATATCAATTCCTAACGTAAATAGCCTGGATCTTTTGAAATGTCCAATTAAACTGAGAGGTAAAGATAGGGACCCTATTGTGAGTGGGAAAATACTCCTAAATAACATGCAGTGGATGATGGTATGTATCGTAATCTAGTTGTGTCTGTTGTAGAGCAGTAACTAACTGATAATACCTTCCTTTTTGTTGTTGTTGAGTTATCAAATTTGGCAACGAATGTTATTAATAAATGCCGTTGGCTCTCGGGGCCCATCGGTAGCGTGATGCGATGCGACGGGGTCTACCTCCGACCACCTTCGGAGTTTCGTAATATTGACGATACTAATCCTTCGTATTCCTTCGAGGTTATTTTGAGGAAGAGACCTCTTCTTCTTTCTTGTATAAATACTATTCACAGACACCCAAGAGCACTCGGCGCATCTCCTCGAGTTTCAACCGTCCTAGAAATTAGACATGTCCCCAATGGCTTTCGTAAATTCGGGTTGGTCTCCCGCCAGCTTCTTGGCTCCTCTCCACCTTTTATCTTACTCCACGCTTCTCGGCACGGAGCTGTACCAGTCATTCGTCATGGTAAAGGTATGCCACCAGGCATTACCGAGATCTGCCTTCACGACGCTTCAGAAACGCGTCTTTCCTATTTACTTCTGTGGTCAGACCGTACTCCTCCTACTCACAGCTGCGACTATCCCCCCGTATGGGCCTTTGACCCTGCAGGCGAGCAAGAGCAACTGGATGCCATTCACCATAGCGGGGGTTACAGCACTTTTAAACTTGATGATATATGGGCCACGGACGCGTCAGATCATGATTGATCGTATCCACCAAGGTATGGGTGTCAGATGTTGAAATGCCTGTAATTGTCGACACTAGATACGTTTGCTAATTGTATTATAGAAACAAGAGACAACGTGAAATCAAATATCCCAACTGAGCCAAGTGACGATATGAGGACTCTAAACATGTCGTTCTCGCGCAATCACGCGATGAGCATTCATCTGAACTTGATTTCAATGGGGGCCATTGTATGGTGGGGCTGGAAATTGGCTTTGCGACTAGACGTTCAGTTGCAATAGCTAGGGACTGGAGGTCGTATCTTGGATATATATTATACCAGGTTTATGTGAAAAAACAGCACGCAAGTCTCCCTTGAGGGGGGTATAATGATTCGGTATGAAGAGCAACTTTTACCAAGCGATGAGGCAACCGGGGTTTCCCTTAGGACTGCCTATCTAGGTGGAGAGTATTGTACTTGGAGTAACCCCTATTCTGTAATTGGTTATTTATATACGACGACGTTATCTTTGCCTGAATCGATGAATCATTACTGAATACGAATGTACCTAAGATGACAGTGAATGCCCGTTTTCTTTTGTATTTGCATAATCTTGTTTGGGTAGCTATCCTAGTATCCTAAGGCAACATTCTACCCAATTTTATATACGACGTGTATCATAATACTTCGACACGGTACATTATCTCCACATGAATTAGATCTCGAGGACAAGCTTAGTGCAGCTAACTCCAGCCTTCAAAATTTCGAGGCCCTTATTGATACCTTGCAGTCCCCCATTAACAAGTTGGATTCCGGGACTCGGGACTAGCTCACTCCTTTCCAGCTTTTCCTTCAACCAAACATTGAACCAAAAGGAGAACTGCTCCGCTCGCTCCTTATCGTCGGTCGAAGCAGCAACGAACTTAGTCTCTATTCCTTCTGCAGTAGGGTCGCTTGGCTTCACCACGGGGGCAGAAGCTAAATAAGCAGTTCCGTCTCCCTTCAAGGCCTTGAGGATATTCTGGCAGGGCTGGACAGCACCCACCGCATCGTAACCATACTGAAATACGAGACCATCTTCTTTTGCAGTTCTAATGATGGTGTCTTCCACATCGGGGTCTTTGTAGTCAAAGACTCTAGACGCCCCCAAAGATTTTATATACTCATGGTGCTTGGCGCTTGCAGTAGCATAGACAGTGAAACCAAGTAGTTTAGCGCTTTGTACCGTCATGCTGCCAACACTAGACTAAGTGCCTGGAGTTAGCATTGTCTTCTCAACAGTTTGGCGGATTCTTTGAAAGTTCACTTACAGAAGCACCCCAGACCAAAATCCCCTGGTTATCGCTTGGGGAGTAAGAAGTGTTCCGGGAAAGGCCAATCGTCTCCCACCCGGACCCTTGAATTACGGGGGTTAATAAATAATTACCCATTTGCATCTACAATATACGGGTTTTAGGCTTGGCCAGGGGGAAATTCATCTAATCATTTCACATGAGGAATTTCAGCCTCTGGAATTGGAAAAGAAAAGGGGTAATAGCTTTTGATGTTACATACAGACTGTGGCCACGGCCATGGGAAGAGTAGCTGCCTCGTTAAATGTGATGTTATCCGGAATTGGGCTGGCATTTGTCGCGGAGATGAGAGATCGCTGCTGGAAAGCGCCGTAGTCGGGCGCGCCTTTCACAAAATAGGAGGGCGCAAAAGCTGCAACGCGAGTCCCTGGCTTGAATGTATCTGAGACGTCGGAGCCGGCCTCGAGCACGATGCCGCCGATATCCGAGCCAAAGACGGCAGGGTATGAGGCGATGGCGAAGCCAAAGTCCCGTGTCTTGTAATCAAGGGGGTTCAATGCGATTGACTTGATCTCGACGAGAAGCTCACCGGGACCAGGGTTTGGCGTCTGTCTCTCTAGAACCTCAAGCGGCTGGGCCATTGCGGTGGCCACAGCTGCTAAATGTGTTGCCATTATGAAGGTTGAGGAAATAGGGGGTGTTGCTAGTGATGGGGGTTGTGTAGAGTTCCAGAGTTAAGTTTGGATGGGATAGACGAACAAACGATTACTATCTAATAACTCCTAAATAATCATAAAAGGCCCTATTGTTGTCCTATTTGTTGACTTGAATATAGTGTCAGATACTTACATGTACGTACCGAGATAGGTAGATAATACCTATTTAAATAGGAGGAAGCCCTCGGCTCGGGAATGTAGTTGGGGTTCTCTCGGACTTAAGTGATTACCGATTTAGTCTGCATGGTTGGAAGTGACGCAAATATTACCTATTAATGAGTTGTCATTGGTTCAAAACTTTTATTATCTCCGGCTGTCTGGAGTTAAGGTATTGAAGATCCCCCTCACTGTGCGAGTCGCACCTTCAAAGTTATTCCTTTATCAATTGAAAGGGTGACTGAGGACATATTATGTAATCAAACGGTGTGTAGGTGAGATGTATGTACATATGTACCTAACCCGAACGTGTTTGCGATTGAAATTTAGAACTTGAGAAAAACAACCACATTTTTTACATGTCAGGTATTCTTCCAAGTTTTCAACTCAACAATATTACGGATTTACGAAGGGATTTAAATCAAATCTTCCGCGAAGTCAACACCTATCAGCAAAAAATATGTCATAGTTCACAATCCAGCGTTCTAGCATCTCCCGCTGCCGGAATGTTATTTATAGTAAATGAATCTCGTAGTTCTGATGTGATCTACGTTAGATATATATACAGAAAAATCCCGATACAGTCAAAAGTGCCCTATCCATTCCTTCTATCTGGTATCCATTCCCAACTCCTGGCAAGCATCTCGCTAACAGGCACAGCCTTTTGCCCTCCTATTTTGGCCACCTGGGGCCAATATCGAACCAGCTGCCTGTTCAAGCGAAGAAGATTGCGGCTCTCCTCTTGGTGTTATTGTTACCAGCATTGGCCTTGCCATTTCCACCCCTGTTTCCAGTGGCAGCGTTAGCATTGTTGTTGTTATTGCCATTGTTGTTGCCATTTCCCTTGCCATTTTTGGATCCTGTGTTTGTGCCGGCGTTCGTTGCCGCGGCCGCCGCGCTCGAGGTGACGCTAACCGCTGCTGTGGCCGTCGCTGCTGCACCCGTAGCGACACTAAGAGTCTCAACAGCAGCAGGTTTGCTAGTAACTGTCTGCTGTAAAAGCGAGCTAACAATTGCTGCGTTTTGTACAGCCTCGCCCGAGCCTGCATTTTGGATAGCAGCCACAGCGGCAGGGAGATCTGCTTGATCTTGTGCGACTTGCTTTAATATCTTGTCCAATGATAGAGCCGTAGGAATATTAGCTGGCGTATTTTGGCTCGGCTGAACATCTACTTGTTGGACAGGAATGCAACCGCCTACAGTCAAGTCAGCTTGGAATTCAGGAGAGGAGGAAAGGGGAAAATTAATCACCAAAAGGCCCGGCTTGTGCTGTGTTCCTACAGCGTACAGTGCAAACATTGCCGGCGGAGGCTATAGAAACAGTTATTAGAAACTATCCAGAGACTTTTAAATGGTTTAGGGAGGGTTTGACTCACATCCAGTGCAGGTGAAGTTAGTCGGCATGTTCACGAGGATATTGAAGTCCTGCGTCTTAGCCTGGGAGAGTCCATTTACACCAGGGACGTTGTTTTCGACCGTGAGATTCTGCGTGATGATACCGTTGTTTCCGGCTTCAACCTACAGTCTAAGTCAGCACACGCTTCTCATACACCTCAGTTCCAGACACACTTACCAAGTCGCAAGTGTACGGGCCAGCACCGTCAGCGTTCACTTGATGTATAGTAACATTCAGCTGTGTTCCCGACTGAACTTGAGTGACAGCGCCTGCTGCGAGCGCATTCTCTGTGTTCTCTCCGATATCGATATTACCGGAAAGTTCTGTCCGTCCGCACTCATTTACGACGTTTGCTGCGATCTCTGCATCTCGGATAATCGTCGTGTCTTGTTGGCATGGACTGATGGACGTGCAATTCCGCGCCAAGTCCTTCTCAACTAGGGTATGTTAGCCAAGATGGTAAATAATTGAGGCTCACGCGAAGACAAGTTAGTCAGTTTACCTTTGAACCCAACACTTGCTGGTGAGCCAGCGATACCTTGCGCGTTCAGGAGGACACCATGTGCCTGAGTCAGGGCCAGCAACGATGCCAAGGATAAAATAGACAAAAACGACGGCATTTTGTTAATATAGAGTTAATGAGCAGCACCGGGCCGGCAAAGGAATGATAGGGCACAAAAATGCTCCAAAAGGAGAATGGATTAATTAAGAATAGAACAGATCCACAGGATCGTCAGTGATGAAGAGAAGGTAGTTAGAAAAGGAAACCGGCCTGCAGAGGAATATAGAACTTGGCGATCTAAGGTGAACGTCGCTCATCTATATAATAAGCATTGGAGATCTTGTTCGATCTCTGCAGGCTGGTAATGCCATACGAAAGAACTAAACTCGGACAGTCTGCCGAATAAAAAAACCCCTAGACAGGCTGCGTGAGCCAATATCCAACACGATCTGTGTCATGCTGGTGGGTTTCAAGCAGGCAAAGGAGCCTCCCTCTAGGCGGACCCCTTCTTTTACGTTGCTCCAGGCAATTGAATACCAATGTACGTACCTACATAGAGGGATGAAAGAGAACCGTTTCGAGTTTCCATAATCGCTCACGAGCGGGTTTCCTAGCAAGTGTTCACCAGGGTGCTTATTGGAAATTTGACGATATCCCATGGACCCTAGCGTTACCCTTGAAGAGATGTCTCGCTAGGGTAGGTATTGCAAAGCAAGCTCAGTACATACCTACCAAAGGTACCTGGGAGGGCAACCAAGAACCATTGAGGCTTATTACACATGCAGTAGAGTCAGGGTCCTTGGAGTCCTCTGTACGTAGTAGAGATACTACCTCCTACCAATAATGGACAAGTGGAGACATATTCGATCCATGTTGCGTTGGTGCCGCAGTCTAGGCAGTGGAGTCGAAAATGTCACAAATACATAGCGAATAGGAATGGTTATTATATACGGATTACGCCCGATAAATATTTACGAGGCTCAAGAAACCCACATAGAAGGGGAGATGAAATATCGCTTAACAGGTCGATGCTTGCTCGCATGAATCCATATCCTACTTGGCTTAGAGTAAGGGATGAACTCTAGAGTTGGTGATAATGATATTATATTACATCAATTACTAGCAAAACAATTGATATCACAATTCGGTTCGAGCCGATTGTGGCTTGAGAATGGCATGGGAATCCGTGAGGATGACCACGAGGCGCTCAGGTTCCAGATGTTCCAACAACATCCAGGGCAATGATCGCTTATGATCTGCCGATGAGCGTTAATCCTTCCACGTTTCGACCCTTGTGCCAGATCTCGGGCCAAGGCGTTTCTAATGTGGATTTCGCGGTAATTAAATCATTAGATAAGTAGTCTCTGAAGAGAAATATCAGTCACTAGGGGGGAAACCCCTAGCCACGTTTATCCCTAGAACGGCATGACGCAGGGAAGAAATGATGCTATGGTCTGCTGATATCGGACGGTCGTCCTATTGCTGGCCCATCATGGCCGTTTCAAAGTGTCCGTGCACCAATGGGAAACGAACATGACTATTTAATACCACCCAACATGGCTCAGGGATAGAAACGGGATACTAGGGAGGGCTTTGATCAGCGCGATTTCTTCTGGGATGCTCTACAATGTGATTGATATCAATATCAATTGATAAATGACGAATGCTGCAACATTCATCTACCTATCGAAAAGTATATCGTCGCAGTTATTTTCGTCGCAAACAACCACAAGTTGTAAGCGTTTATGCAGCTCAAGACTATTTGCTCGACCTCCAGATCAAGCTTCAGTCTTATTCAGGGGGGTTGTTGTGGTGCTAACCCCCAGTCCGTTATTAGTGCCAAGATTTTTAGAAGAGTCACAGTAACCGCTGTAGTCAATCCTCGACCCCTAAGTCGTTACTCTAAGAAATCGCATCATGCCATGGACTAGGTACGAAATGTGCTTGTGTCTCATCACATTTTATCGTCCTACGAAACACCCCATTTTTATGCCCACTACACCAGCGCCTATTTGTCGAAGGGTATGAGATATCATCGTAAGATACTTGAAGATAAAACGAAAGCAAGTCACCGCGCAAGACTGAACCTGAGTTTTATTATTGTCAGTACTATCTACCTCAGGGGTTCACATTCTCTGAGAACTTTTGCTCTTAGCTATACCTTGGATCACTAGGCGCCGCATAACTCAAAAGCCTATTGGTAATGTTTGGGTTGAATTACGTACGTCCTTTCAGGGGAGCAGGTAGGATATAATAGTTACCAGATATTTCTGCAACCCCCCACATGAGCACCAAGGGGATGATGATGGGACAGCTAAATACCTTCTTCGTTAAATCCTGTTAGCTGCCTTCTAAGGTGATAGGACTAGCTACAAGAGTTCGGCAGCATGCATCTTGAAGTCTAGGATCGAGAACACGGCGACTCTTCATTATTACTATTAAAAGCTCAACTACCTACCTAGGTAGTTGACACATAACAGAAGCGTCCTCATCAAATGTGAGATCACGACTTACGCAATTTGCTGTCTGGGTTACGGTTATTTTTGCATGATCAAACTGGTGTAGATACCAAGGCGTATGAGCACCCTGGTCATTCGTCCATTCTCACAACTTTGTAAGAAGGGTTTAAGTTGAGAATTGCACAGGTATCAGAGGATATCGGAGGGTAAAATAAGACCGTGAAGTCGTATCATCGATCCTTTTCCCCCGGGACTAGGGATTGGGAGATTCGCTCTCATCTCTAGAGACCCCGAATAATGCCCGCTGTTTCAAGTGGAGCCATACTACGAAACGCCCTACAAAAGACGCGTCAACACCACAACGTCGAAAGATGGTTATTGTCTATAGTTCTACGGGAAGCGACAAGTGTAAAAATATATTAGCTACGAGAACGATAGTCAACATATCGACGCCCTCGCGATCGGGATAGACATAGCATTATTTTAGTGAACCCATAGTATTGAAGAGGACATACTAAGATATTTTCTATTTCCATGAATGGTGGAAAATATAGCAGGGAATGAAATACATATTTATGGCTTGCTGAAACACACTTGGTATCACAATTATGAGTCGTGGTTGTCGGTTGTTTATGGCTAAATAACCTCAGACTGTTGGAACGGTATAGGGGTTTTCGAGAAGATATTGCTCCTTGGAAGAATGAACATTCAAAATAACATCATTTATGTACATGTGCTTTTTACAATAGATACATAAGTATTTAAGGAGAGGCTCTTGTCGTCATTGTTATCATAATATCCGTTCTGTGGTGCTTTACGGATATGCCCTGTGACTTGAAGCTAACATAGGCAGATTGGTCAGATTACACTCCATCTTAAGATTCCTTTTTTTACTAAGGTATATTGTTAGCTAGACTATCACTCTTCTATATCTTAGAAACTTAGTTACTTACTTGGGTTTGATATTATGGTTCAATCTTCCCAAGTTTGTCCAAGGCCGCGGTGGACAAACGCCTTGTCGGGATTCCGAAACTACACCATTGAGACTTACTCGAATAGCTTGACAGCCCTTATATACATGTTGAGTTCTACGCATGTAACTCACAGTTTATGATAGCTTCGTATACAAGATATAATAATATACACCCCCATTGCTATAAAACCAATGCTTGGAGAATAGCTCACATTGTATCATTAAATAATACCTGGTGATTTCTTACAAGGCGACAGTAAATACCTAGGTAGTTGGGCTGGAACCTTGGAAGCTCATGATGTACATTAGGATTAGTTGTTCGTACCCTTTCGTGGTACCATTCATAAAGCCGCGGTATGAGCAATCCGTACACATTATCTCGGCACGTTTATTTCATCATCTCAGTGATATACTTTTATGACTTTTCTTTTTTTATTCCATCGCATACCTAGGCATTTTAAGTACTATAGCTGATCTATTGAATATGTCATGATGAGATCTCCCCTTAGTTTATGTTTTCTCTTATTCCTCGCGTGTATTATGAAACAAGTCAACGATATTTCATATCAGATATCCACCCCCTTCAGGCGTTCAACCTACGGCCAAATAGGTCGAACAAACAATCCCTCATCTCTTTGTAGGATCCTCGTATAGCTCCACCTAATCAGACAGCTTCTCACATGCAGCAGAATCCCTAATAAAGTAAACTTATCTACCTAGGTAGGCACATAAGTTGCTATACTCTATGGCGTTAATCTTACCTACTAGGAGGATCACCACCTAAAGCACCTAAGTAATTGTTCAGGTATACTGTCTACCTCCCCCCAACATAGCAACAGGCAGTCAAAGCATAATGGTAAGGAAGTCATTTAGGGTTTAGAGTACAGTATGGCATCGAGGAAGTGGCTCAAATAAATTATGTTAAATTAGGGAACTGTAGTACCTAGAAGATGAGTAACCTTTGTGATTTGGCTTTGCCTCGCCATACTTCTAAGAGTATATCAATACGAAAAATTAAACCGGATTCTCATTCATACCATATACTACTAGGTTACAATCGACCATCATTCATTCCCCCCCCCCCTCCCAAAAAAAAAGACTTGTCAAACAATATTGTGATGATGCCTGAGGCATGAGCCACTCCCCCTTTTACTAGGTGATCTATGTTACTGATGATAAATGTGTGTCATTTATGCAACTCCCTCTGTGTCGGCAATCCTGAAAACATACTTGACGGCGTGGGCCTTGCCAGCTTTTAGATCTTCCAATGCCTTCTCGACGCCACCTAAGCCTCGTGGAACAACCTGTTGAGGTTGTGCCTTGAACCATCCTTCCTTTAGCCCTCGGCTGATGTACTTGAAGTAGACATAACCAAGGTCCTTTTCACCGTCGTGTACTGAACCTACCATCGTACGTACTTGTGTGACATGAGGGGGGCAATCGAGGTCCTCTGCCGGCAGTACCACTGTGATCTTCGCCCCTTCGGCGAGGGCCTTGCTTACGGTGGTGTAGCTTTTGTACTGTGACGTGGCATCAAAAGCGTGCAGGAGTTTGGATCCCGCGGACGCTTGTTTCAGGCCCTCAATGACGGCATCGTCCCCATCGCGATAGTCGATGATAGTGTCGCCCTTGTTACGATCGATCAAGGTTTCTACATAGGATTGAGAATTCCCAGCTATGCAGAGTAGAGGATGAATGTTACTCTTTTGAGCGAACTGGATAGCGTAAGCACCGACGGCTGAAGATGCACCGTGGATGACAAGGGGGATTGGCTCGGTCGCCGGCGTCCATGGTTGTGGGAGACGGAGCCGGGCATACAGCCCAACTACCGCAGTCATAGCAGCTAACGGAACAGCTGCCCCCTCTAGTTTTTTGTTAGCACATCTACGACCCCGCAAATTCACTTGCAATCACTGCCAGATCATACGTACCCTCAAATGTGGTCTTCTTCGGAATGTGGAATGTCGTGTGTTCCCATGCGATGGCGTACTCGGCGAAAGACCCATGTGGAGTCATCATCTCGTGGAAGGCAGCAACACGATCGCCAGGTTTAAATTCAGTCACATTGGCGCCAACCTCGTGCACCACTCCAGCGATATCATCACCTGTGTTCGCCGTGACTTGGAACCACTGTCCTATCTTCCAGTCTTTAGGGTTCGAGCCACTCACGACAACCTTGATGAGAACCTGGTCGGCATTTGGTTTCGGGATGGGAGAGTCAACGACCTTGACTTTGATATCTAGGTGGCATTAATGCTACTTCCGTCGAGGTTTTCGAGTTGTCTGATACTTGCCTGGGGAAACAATAGCTTCCTTCATTGTGGCGATAAAGGCTTCTCTGGTCACTAGTAGGAGAAATATTTATATAAGTGTGTACAGCACAGATGGGTATGGCTAAATTAGGGGTTAATGTCGTCGAACAGTTCAATTAGTCTGTACGTACTACAAGATTTCTGAATCAAATCAACCAGCGGGCTTCTAAGACTATATACCTACCTACATATCGTTAATGTGTTTCTAAACTGGTTAATCTTATGGGCCGTCGTTACCGTGCCTAGGTAGATGGCGAGCGGGGCTTGATACAAATAATATTATCACTCAAGCTCTAAATAGTTAGAGAGGTATTACTGTAGCTATGTAGATCAGTGAATCGGGCGAAAGAAAAACAAGTCTCCGAGACCAAAGTCGCCGAGTCGGTTGATTCTATTCCGGTGTCTTAGATTTTCCCAGATCAAAGTAATTACACTACCTAGGTTAATAGGTAGTTATTGCGCCCAAGGTCACAAACTCCCAAGCTACTACGGCGCTGTAGACGGGTGGTGGCATTTAATTTAGCTCATCTTACAGGGGGATGATGTTGACGGAATTCCCGGATAGATCGCGGGATACTAGATCTGCCAATTATACTCGGTTAACCTACTTAGGTATTGTACATATAATGTCATACATATATACTAAGTACACATCCAATAACCGGTAAGAAACTTGCACCGTGTTTAAGATATTGCGGCCACCTACCTAGGTAGGTTAGGTACTTATTTATATATGCGACTTTAACATGACACATGTTGGCTATGATGGTAAAGAATATGCTCGTTGGCCTTTAGTACATAAAACTTTGTTAATTATAATATTTATGTTCTCCTCAAATCTATCATAACATACAACTTGAACATATATGAGCTTGTGGCATTCTCCTTGCGTGAGTGTTAGGGTGACTTTTGGGGCCTGGTAAAATGAGGCGAGAGGTCCAAGTAAGCTGAAAAGGGGTATGTAATAGGTCGTACCTTTTTTTTCACTCACTCCAACTTTCACTACCTACCTAGGTAGTAGTCAATGGATATAAATATCGGACGCAGCAGCCCGGTAGGTAGGTACCTATGTCATCGTTAAAAATAAAGGTGCTCGAAGACAGGATGTGATATCGCCATTCCCCGCTCTCTTCGGCCCCTTTTTACGTTAAATCAGGTTTAGGTCGGTATTTACGTTCGTTAAGAGTCTTGAACTAGTTAGAAAGCTATAACATCTATAGTTCTGGCGTCGCATAACTACTGGTTTCCTCAAGTTTTAGTAAAAGTTCGTATAGAAATCGCATGCTGGAGATACAGGCAAAATGAAGATACCTAAAAATACGGTACTTGTTCGATGGAGGCTTTTTGGTATCAGCATTATGATGCTAGTATGTCACTAAATAGAACCTTCCCCCTTCATCGAGCCGATGTTATTAGTACATCCAGGAGTTCCGCACGCGTCTAATCCTTGATGGAGGAATGGTGGCATTCATTCCACAACCGGCTTCTACGCAAGATGATACGGTGTGAATATACCTTATCTGTCCTGACTCGATTCTGAACAAGTGACTAGGATAACGAAAGTTAGTAATATATTCGTCAGTAATATATCTTCAGTAAGCTATGGGGAAAGGCGAAAAAAACGAAGTTCTAGACACGTCATACCTGTCAGGCATCGGCTTCTCCCCCTGAGATCTATCAAGTCCAGGAAAGCCCAGAAATATATCGACAACGCCCATGACTTCATCCACGACGAAGCGGCGGTCTGTGACTACGAGCGTCGATGGAAGGCCAGCGAGTGTGCACGAATCGCCAGTCATATTCAGGGGTGCAGTAGAAACGCCCCCTTCGAGTCGAGAGCAAGGCACACCGAAAGGTACAACCACACTCTCGTTCTTGAACCGCTCGAAGTAGGAATTGCCAGCAGCTTGGATCACCTCTCGGCTGTCTCGCTTGTCTTCCGGGATAGGGTCCCAGTTCTCGAGCGAATCCCAATACAGATATCCTGTCGCGTTGAAAGCCCAGTCTCCGGCGTCCGTCATGATAGACTCCATCAAGGATATCTTGTTATCCTCGTTGAATATGATACGCGTACCGATGACATACTGGTGCGGGTTGCTCGCAGCAATGATCTCGGTAAATGTCGCACAATTGGCAGTGTCGTGGATACTGCGGTTATGATCTATCCTTATAGACTCTGCTAGCACGCCCTCTGCGATGGCTTTGGGCGTCTCGTTCTCGGTGTACGTGACATTGGGCGCCGCGAGCACGACCACGTCATCGGCGGATCCAGCAGCTTGAGCTGCAACATACTTGTCAGTGGCTCCTATGAGGAACTCCCTCGTGCACTCAGCTGAAACTGAGGCGGAAAATAGGAGCCACCCTAGAATAATAGTTGAAGCCATGCCTAAGCCGCCTATTCTTGATGATAGCTTAGGTATTTAATACAAAACATTGTTTAATACTGATTCATCGACAACAAGGACCATATGTGCCACGGGTTTGTCACACGAAGGAGCAAGGTCTACTAATATATACCTGCAAACATCAATCTACATCTTAGAACCTCTCGTAGAGAACGCTCGTTCTTGAAGCATAACTAAAACAGCCTATTGTGGTAATATTAAATTGCTATGTCACTGCAGGCTGAACTCCTTGGAATCCGACCAATCAATGACCCTCAATCATGAATCAAAATCAGTAATACAAGCTATGAATTACGGTGGCAGCCATTAGCACTACATATACGTACCTCCTGGGGCTCGAATTGGTCTTCTATCGGTAGACACATGACCGTCGCATAAATTGCTTACAGGCAGATCTCGGCATTTAAGTAATCGTGGGTTAAATGGGGTAGAAATCATGTTTAATAGCAGATGAGGGGCGAAGCATACTCCATATATGAATGGTTTAATATCCATGTTTGCCAGTCTAGATCGAAGGAACAGGGGAAGTGTTTCTATGTGGCCTGGCGTCTAGGAGCCAGTGTCTCACGAGCCTTGTCATAGGTACCCAGTATGGTTAGCAATGTTAATATGTGTAGCTTCTTATTGATTTCAATTAATGTTCCTAATCTCAATCAGGGGCTCCGTTCAACTTGCAATTAGTGAAAGATCGGACCAGACTTTTACGTTGGCGCCAGATCTGGGGCAGAGACGCCGGTCAAGGGGTGGTGTCATGCGAGGCCGAGGCCGAGGTGTTACAACATTGTCAAAACTATAGGTACCTAGGCATCTAATCTACTCATTCACGGTCAAAATTACAGCAGCAAACAATGATACTTTTTAAATTGAGTGGCCGTGGCCCAATAAGCACCTAATACACACCGCCGTCGACTTTTGACACTAAGCATGAAGCCCAGTTAGATGTGTAGAGGTACAAATAACCAATTTTTCCAGCAACTCCTTACCCGTCCCTAACCCTAGTGATATAAACTATTGGAAGACACTGCCTTGGATCACGAAGCACACCATCCTAAGGAATACAGAAGTCGATCCAGCTGCCCAGGTAATCGAGCCGATTGCGGCTGCTGTCTTGGAATTCGTGCATCCGATATATGTCCTCAAACTCCTTGTAGCTCAGCCTGCCCCACCCGCCTCTTTCTCTTGCCTCCTGTTCAGCGAGATCAAGACGCTTCCATTTCAATAATAAGGATCGAGTTATGCGGTCGGTCTTGGAGCTCTTCATCTCAGTGGGCCGGGCGGTTCCAGATGGCCCGGAGCCGTTAAGAGGTATTTCACCCTTCAGCTTACCTTCCACCGCCTGAGAGGCAGGGCTGGTAGTTGACGTCTGTAGTAGATTATTGGGTCGATTCTGGGGTAGAGTAGGGTCCCGATATTCCGAAGATTCTGGGAGGGTTGCATCGTCTGCTAGACCGGTCATCGCATCATTCTCATTCTTCACCTCTGCGGCTGTACACTCTAATCCGGATACATTGTCGTTCTCAGCGGAGGGGCTAACTGTGTAGCCACTTCTTGACAACAAATCAGGCAAGCTCCGATGTGCGACAGGATGGTTCTCGTCTGAGGCGTGTATTTGGAGCTCATCGGAAGATTCGTTTTCGGATTCATTGAATTCATCTTCTAGATTAATCGAATCTATGAGTTCTCTGTGCTTGTTGCGGCCTTCCTTGGTTTCAGCAGCCTCGACGGCAAGGTTCTCCTTTTTTCTGAAAATCGCATCCAGCAGCTCATTGAAAGCTTGCTGTGTAACCTGATATAGGATTTCTTTACCGGCGTCTCGTTCTGCGTCTGGGATTTCCATCCCGCCCCACCTCTCTGGCACGCTTCGCGAAGAGGTGGACGGATTAGATCGAGTCTCGAAATCATCTGCGTCTTCTGCGAACCGCACCTTAGAGGATGATCTGGACCGCGGAGAGAGAAAATGGGGCGCCGACTTGGATGATTCAGCGATGCCATTCAGGTTTACCAGCACATCTTGGTTCTCTTCCCATTCCTGGGGGGGTAGGGCGCCTTCTTCCTCATCTAGATAAAATTGGCGTCGCTTCCATCTTTCAAGAAGCTGCTGTCTGGCAAGCATTCTCTTTCTCTTGTCGGGTTCGAACCGCTGGGGATTCGATACGATATCTTGATGCTGCGCTCTTATCTGGCTCTCTGTTAGGTATGAATTGGTGAATCTGTTAGCATCTGGAATAGCCCCGGTAGTAGCAGGAGCTGCAGGTTCATCTACCGCATTACGCTCAGGTTGTTCACCCTCATCAACTTCACCAGCGCCTTCAACCTCGGACCCACTCCGTCCATCCTCATCGAAGGAACCAGTTTCATCGTCGTCGTCATCATTATCACCCAGAGAAGGCCCTTGATGACGCATCGTCTCGAGAAGATCATCAATCTGAGGAAAGTCGCCGGAAAGTAACCGTGATAGCTCGACCGTGTTGTGAGGGGGGTTTATTATGCCCGACCAGTAGCGAGTCTCTCCATTAGGGGAATGAGTTCTCCTCGAGGAAGAGCCGAACGGTTCCGTGAAGAAACTCTGAGTGACGTTTCGAGTGAACAGGCTGTTAAGAATCTCTTCGCGACCAGATGTATCTGGCTGATCTTCGTTGACGGCTCCTTTCCCATCGGTGACCTCGACCTCTCTGTTGTTCGGGGATATCTTGCCTTCCAGAGTCCTCGCGCGATCGACAGAGGGAATGCTACCCTCTCTACCGAAAAGACTGCTTAATGGCTGCCTGCCATTAATAAGTTGTTGAGCTTCAGTAGTCGTCATCATGTGATCATCAAGACCTTGGAGGATGTCCTTGTGCATCTGCTTGTAAAGCACGTAATATGCCCGGAACATGCGTAAGAAGTCCCGTCGGCTCACGTAACCGTCGCCATCAATGTCATAGCCGTCAAATGTTCTCTTGAGTTTATCCTTTCTTTTCCTGTAAGATACACCATGTAGAAACTCTTCAAACCCGATTAGGTCATCGTGATTAGTATCGTAAAACGCAAACATGCGGTCGTGAATGAGGTTAGGAGCTGCATGTCGATATCCACCAGAGGGGACGAGGCAGCGTTCGAAAGTTCTACGATCCATGGCTAGACCAAGTCCATCTGGATCATCCCTCCACTCGGTATTGGCCATGAAAGTCCATTGCTCCCAGAAAGCATCAAGCTCGACGCGTTCAAAGCCGGTTTCGGTGGACCATTTAGAAAGTAGGTATCGAGGTAGGGTGCGCAGGACGTTATCAGGATCACCCGGATACCAGACCGGCTGCACATGTCGATTACCAAAGGGAGGAGCGGGCACCTTGATCTTATAGAAGATGTGAGTCTTGTTGTGCAAGCCTTGGGATTCGCAGACCTCGCATAAGTCGAAGTCAGCGCAGTTGGCACAACGATATCGAATTCCACGTATAGGCACCATGCCACAAGCATTACACTGGCAACTACGATGTATGTAGGCGTTGCGTCGAGCGTTATCCTCCGACACTCGGAATAGCAAGCTTACTATGTTCTCGCCGGTTCGCTGGCGCGGGGCTTGGGTGTTATCGTTATACCATTCGTCAGGGTTCTGGTCGTCGGGGGCTGCAAGGACTTCTTCATTGTTATCAGCGTTCTCGTCGCCTTGCGATTCAGAATCGGAGGCATCATCATGGCGTTGCGAGGCACGACGAGGCCGCCTGAGTGCATTCCGGCGATGCAAGCCAGGCCCCGGCGCGATAAGATCGGGATCTGAGTTATTGTAACTGCCATGAAAATAGTAATAATAGCCTAATGAGGCTACTGTAGCGGCAGAGACAACGGCGATGGCTATTCGCGGACGGGTCAGGGTTGAAACCACAACAGAAGAAGATGAATGTGCCATGATAAATGGACGACGCTCATGGCGAACAGATGAAGTAGAGATCTAAATAATAACAAGGCGACGACGAATAAAAGCTCAGAAAAAAGCAGGTGTTTGATGATCAATATACACAATATAGTTGAAGGCTTACGAGCCTAACTAAGTTGATATGATCATGACCTTTTTCAAGTATGAGTTTTCCAGATGAGAGATGATGATGAAGAAGGAAAAGAACATAATTGTTCTAGATTAGATTCATAGAATAAACATGTACATGTATGTATGTATGTATGTAATTTCATCATAACACAATTACATAAGCTACCTAGCTTCTACCGATTAGATACATAATTACTGCGTACTTGTACGCAGTGCAATACAATAAAAGGTTAGGCTTCTACATACTATGTTAGGCATAGGACCGATTTAAAAGCTTTTAAGATGCCAATTTTTATTAGCGATGGGGGTGGGTACGAGGAGAGGTACGTAGTCTAGCACCCCCCCCACTAGATAGACGTTACTTATGTACAATTTGAGAAGTTAGAACCCATCAGTCTGATCAGGGGAACAGGGGAAGTGCGAAATGCTAATAGGTACTACTAGTATCTACATAACATCATAGTTAAGAAACAATGGAATTACGGTTCAAACTCTCACAACGATATAGTATTTAGGGAGCATTCACGTTAACATGAAAGAACTTCCTAATATCCCTGCTTTAGATTAACCAGGTATTCTAGGCAAATCCAAGGCAAAGATCTTCCCAACCAGATTTTATGTATATTTGCTCAACTAAAAAAGTATTCACACTCTCCCCAAGTCTCGAACAGAATGTAAACTGACCACTGACAAACATTAAACCAATTGCTCCATCAAGATATATACCATGCCACTAACGACATGCCAAACACCACTTTCATGACCTAGTATGCAATTGTTACCACCTCAAAGCTCTGAGGCCCCGAGTAGACTTGCACCGTCCCAGTTGGCGACTGCTGGTTCGTCCAGACGATATCCTTCTCTTGGATAGTGTGAATGCCGTGGGTCATCTCGTGCCACTTCAGAAAGCGTCAGTAACTCTTCCATGAGAATCCAGGAGGTATAGGCCCGTCTCGAAAGCAATGGGCTCTCGAGACAGGCCTAAAAGGGGGAGGAACAGAACACAGCGTCACATACGAGTTCCAAGGTCGCTCCACCTTCTTGTCGCTTGGTTAGGCTAAAAAAGGTCGACGGGTCGCTACACGGAATCTTCGCAACTGAAGGGAAGGATTGGGCGGTGCCCGGCTTCGCAGAGCATTTTATTTCGCCTGAGCTGCCAGGATACGACCAGCTAAGCTCGACGCTTCAAAAAGGTTAGCCTAGGTCAAGATGCCTTTCATTCATCCATCACCCGTGTTAACTTACTATCCGATAGACGAATGCGGAGTAGCACCGGCTGAGAACTTAGTGACAGAGAAGGGGGCATGACCACCCTGCGCGCTGGCGAGGCCGGCGGCGAGGATGCTAACAAGTGATGCACCTGAAAGTACCTTCATCCTGAAAGTTTCAGAGTTTTGGTTTGTTAAGAGAATTTGGGCAAATATTGACTGGAACGAGAGAGCGAGAGAGTAATGGGCTGACGAGATGAGGATAGAAGCTTGTCTAGTGTTCTATGGATGTGAATCTTTCCAGGTCTATATATGTCCAAAGGTGCCCGTTATTGTCGAGCCCATGCTGCCGCCTACTGGTTCCAAGCAGAGGAAAGGGGGAAGAGTCAATCAGTGACACCTCAGTTTCCACTGCCCTTTTGCGGCGATCAACACCTGCCGTTGGTTCCAGGATCGCAAGAGACGGTAAATATAGCCCCAGTTGCAAGCAAACCGCAACCTTGGAACTGATGATAAGTGTCTTAGTGGAGAAGGAACCAACACTCTATTTCCTGAAATAGTGAAACTTCGCCTCTGGACAACCTACTTATCCATCCTTGAAGCCACTCTGACCTGTGTAGTCCCGGTGGCATCGATATGAATGTTGACTATGCTCTTCCCCAACTTATCCAGCATTGCAATGGGCTCGGTAAAACATATGTGAATGGCGGCAGACCTCGAAACATGATTCAAGTCCACTGCCCTACTCGTAGATGCTAAATGATAAATACGAACTCATGCAGAGTAGACCACCACATAGGCCGAAGAATACGACCTAGGTAGGTATATATCTAGGTTGTGTTTGGCCTTCTTCTCGAAGAGTATTGGGCTTTGCCATCTAATACGATACATAAGTGCTCGAGTATGAATATCCCAACGTGGGCTGTGCTTTTATTTAATATTTTGATCAACAACATGATATCTATGTTTTTGCGACGTTGCAAAGGGTCGGTCTGTTGCTCAATCATATAGAGGTCAATTGTATGAATACCTAACGTTACATTAGAATAACCCCATAAAATCAGAAGTCTTTACATAACTCGGAGGAGTTTATTGAACTTGCGGGAAAGTCACTCGGAAATGCCTATCTACCAGGCCGATATGTTAGCAGCTTGATTATACAAAAATACAAAAAAGTAGCATAACTCATATTGACTCCATGGACGCGATGGATGTTTTGATGGTAACGAAAGACGGGAGACGGGAGACGGGAACCCTGCGTTAGCGCTTCGGCAACTAAAATTAGGCCAGGTCTGGTACACTTATGTACCCCAGCATGAAGTTATCATAATACACGATACATAATATGTGATACATGGATGTATGTACGTACATAAATAGCATAAATTAATGCATGTTATGTAACAGCCCGGTGATACTGGTATCTATGTAACTATCACCGCCACAGTAACACGAGGCGCAGCTTTAGGCTTGCGTCGTGCCCTTGTCTCTGGCTGACGAACCGGAACTTATTAGAAAATTCAACTTGTTTTCTCTTTTACCACTCTGCCACTTAGAAAGCGGCCAAAACGCATGCCTTGGCGTATCAGCCCACGCACCATACACGCGTCCACGTCATCTGGTCAAGTCCCGTTGCTTTGATTTAAAGATACCAACTTTTCATCTATGCGCTATGTAAAGGGATTGAGAAGCTTTTGCTCTGCAATACCTATGATACCCTAGTAGCATGCGAATTATCAAATCACTCGTTTATTCCTAAATAAATTACAACTTACAACATACCTACACTCATTAAAAATACCTACCAGAGCATGGCTCCCGTATACGAGAGACCAGGAGTCTTACTTACCGAGCATCTAATCCGGAGTGCGAGAGCCGCCGTGGTAGCAGCCGGCCCCGAAGTCGCCAGACTCGCTCGGAGAGAAGTCGTATCTCGTCGCGACTTAACTGTCACAAGCGACGCCCAGAAAGTCACCTTGGGTATAATCGCCGCTTATGTTGTCATCATTGCTATCTTATGGAACGTGCCTTATGTGCGATGGTCATTGTGGCCTTTTAAAGTACATCTTCTGCCTGCTTACCTCAAATACCCATATATCTAGTCCTCACTCCATTGCTAACATCCTTTAATAGATGCTCGTCATAGCATTTCATGAGTTCGGGCATGCTATTACAGCTTGCTGCACGGGAGGACGTGTCAAGTCTATCTCGCTTGACCCGCGTGAAGGAGGTGTTACTCATAGTATGCAACATGAAGAAAGACTTCCAAATTTCTAGATTTTTTTCATTTTTGACATGGCTCTGCCCTAGAGTTAGCATATCTTAATATGCGCTTACCTAAGGCTTATTGTTCCCTGGGACATGCCTAAACCCCTCAAAGATTCTTGCCCAAGAAGAATGCTAACTCTCCTTATTAGTGGTCGGTGGAAATAGTGCTATCACGTTGCCAGCTGGCTACCTAGGATCTTCCTTCATTGGCGCCTTGCTCATATTCTGTGGCTTCGACATCGTCGCAAGCAAGATCGCTAGTCTGGTATTAGCTGTGTGTTTCTTACTGACCCTATGGTGGGGTAAGAAGGACTGGCTCACGATTTTGACGATCGTGCTTGCTATTGGCCTTTTGGTTGCTTGCTGGTTCATAGTCCACGCCGAACCGCTGAGATTCGTTGTGCTTTTCATCGGCGTGATGAGTTCACTGTATAGCGTCTGGGATATTGTAAGCTCTCGTGTAGACTTCCTCATGGGCTACTACTAATGCTAACTAACTCCTAGTGCGACGACTTGATCCTCCGCAAAGTCAACAGCTCCGATGCTAGCGTGTTTGCCCAGCGCTACGGTGGCTCTTCTCAATGTTGGGGGGTCATCTGGTCTATCATTTCGGTAATCTTCATGGCGGCTGGAATTATTGCCGGCATTGCTGCATTCCCACAGTCATTCGCGCAACAAGAGGAGGACTCCAAGAATTTCCTCCCGACCCGTTAAGCGGAATGCCAGCAAAGGTAACGGTTTTAAGGGCATGGAGATGTACCAAGGTACTTAATGGTTGAATGGTCATTTCGGAGTTCTCAGGCTTTTTACATCCTGGAACATCTGGGGCGTAACGGCGAGGTTGATTTTCAGTCTATCACAGATACCCTTGATTACGAACAAAAAAAAAAAGATTCAGGATGATATTGAAAACTCGTATCCGTGTTGTAAACCATGACGACAATTAGAAGGCTAGCGTCACTGTGGCGCATAAACTTACCTCTGTACGTGATATCGTTTACCTACCAGCCCTACATATTAGGTATTAGCTAGAGATCACTGCCTCTGCTGCTAAGCCATGAGCGGCGCTAGGAAGCAGCCCGCTCGATCGGCGTCCGGTCTTTATCTACTGGACGCCCCAAATAACACACCTATACCAAGACAGTAATTCCCTACACTACACGACCTAACCTAATAACTACAGGTTTTACCGTTATATCCTAGTTAGAAAAGAAAACTTGGTGAATTATTTATTTATAACCACATCTACTATCCAAAGTTCCGTTTACTTACCAAGATAATTAGATTTGTGCCTACAAGATGCCCTTCCGAGAGATGTCGTGTCGCGTTTGAAGAGCATAAGAAGCAGAGCTTCCTCTCCTATTTATTCTACTATCAATGGATATCCCCCCTCCGAGAAAGACCATCCAATAATTAGATACCTTAAGGTAGGTATAGAAAGAGTGAGAGTATCCCGATGAGGTCACGATGACATGAATGCAATTATGCGAACAACCTGCTTAGCCGTATTCGTCCAACTGTACCAATATATCTGAGTGAGGTAGCCAGCCGAGGCATCCTTTGATTTCAAAAACAAGCAAAGTTCATAACAGGCCGCACGAGACAAACATGAATCCAGTGAACTCCAGCTTGGTACATACCTAGATATCAATTTATTACGTCCGAATACTTGTAGAACACCACATCCTAGATATCGATCCATGTTATTACTTTAACAGTCCGACCTCCAAGTTATCCTGTCACGTTCCATCCATCTCCCATGTATGCATCTATCTATTCTCATTGCCCCTATCCTATTAAGTCCGATCAGAAAATCTCGACTAACAAACAACTACGTAGGCCAAAACCAACCACTACAGTGACCTTCCCTTCCGTTGAGGATGTGGCCCAGAGTCCAGCTTTTCCCACAGCCATGTGGCAGCTTGTGCCGCACCAGAGCGGCCTCCTCCCAGTAGGCGCCGGAAGAGGAGGCCCGGTAGATATCAGCTGGGAAGTCCACGGCGACGGCCCCGTCAAGCTTATAGTACGTGAACCTACTTCATTCAAGTTCGACCGAGAAGGATGGGTTAGTATATAAAATGAGAGAAAGCTCATCTAGTTCCCACAGCTCATCTGCGGCCTCGGTTTCTTCAAAACCGCCTTCCAGCGACAGACAATGTACTTTGGGCACGTCCGGGGATCGAAGTATTCCGTCCTCATCCTCGACAACCGTGGGATGGGCGGGTCCTCCAAGCCGCTGACGCGGTACAGCACCTCGGAAATGGCGCGAGACATCCTCGAGGTGGCCGACCGCATTGGCTGGACGTCGCCACGGCAGCTGCACGTCTGCGGCATCAGCATGGGCGGCATGATCGCGCAGGAGCTCGCGTACCTAGCGCCCCACCGTATCAGCAGCTTGAGTCTGATCTGCACAGCCGCGTGGATCGAGAACACGACGTCCTTCGCCGAGAACATGGCGAACCGCGTCACCATGCTGCTGCCCAAGAGCCTCGACCGCAGCGTCCAGTACGCCGCCGGCGCCATCTTTCCGCCGGATTATCTGGCCGCCGCGGACAGCGCCGTCGTGCCCGACTCGTCAGTCCCGAAGTGCAATATCCCGGCGGGCGGGTACGGCATGTTCAAGAGCAACTACGAGCGCTTCGCCGCGCAAGAGCTCACCAAGCAGCGAGATAAGGACGGGTTTACCAAGTCCGGTTTCCTGCTGCAGCTGATCGCGGCCGGCTGGCATCGCAAGAGCCCCGAGCAGTTGAAGGAGTTGGCCGACAAGGTGGGACATGAGAGGATCATGGTCCTGCACGGGACCGACGATGGTATGATTTCAACTCATCATGGCAGGCAACTAATTGAGTACCTGCAACCGGGTCAAGGCTTGATAGTCGAAGGTCTAGGTCATGCGCCTATTAATGAGCGGACGCAATGGTTCAATGAGTTACTTGAAGCACGGTGTTTATTAGGCGAGACGTTGAACGAGCGGTGAAGGGATGGGGAAACACATATAAAGGACATATGCACGTTTACAGGAAGCTTAAGCATTAATCTAAGATTTCAGCAACAAATCAGTAGCACTATAGGTGCTGTAGTCCTGTCAGTGAAATCTAGTCGCCTTCGAAGCCCTTGTACGCCTATCCATCCCATGGACTCAGGTATTTCATAGCAAACCTTTAAAACCTAGCAGCTCAGTATTTCTATCTTACACCCCGCCGTTTTTAAAACGCTAGGCTTACAAGTTGCGCCCCGCGTTGCCTAGCAGACACCCGCGCAAATATCGGAAAGAATTATCTGCACTGTCCTTCTAGCTTACAGTGGTAATGAAACTCTGATATTGCTCATCGTCGCCTAGCGGCCTCGCCATAGCCTTCTGCGGCGGAGTCGCCGCAGAGGCTTTGCTAGTTCCCGTCCACAACACTCCTGACTGCTGAGCCTGGGTTGTCAAGTCCGTCTTCGGCGTGTTGGAACTCTCTTCGGATTGGTCCTCCTTATCTGCCCTCGGCAGACGCATCGCGAGAAGCACATACTCAGCTCGTGTCATATTGTCCATGACATCGTCCATGTAGCGCCGTACGTCATCCTGAGGAGCTACCACCCTGGCTAAATTCTCGAGGTGCTTGCCAGACTGCGCGTATATCCGAATTGTCACGGGTTGATAATAGTCTAACGTGGGGTCCCCTCCATGTTCCAACTTACTCCCCTTACGTACAATGAGGAATGATGCTATGATCTGGGTGGGGTTGACGTGTTCGAGGATGCTATACTTGGGAAACAAGTACCTGTCTCCGGTGCTACCAGAAAATTCGAGTACAACAGCCGAAATGTCGGGTTTAGTAGAAGGCGGCGGCCCCTTCGAGCGTAGGGCCTGCTGCGAACCGGAGGCATGAGCAGGTTGCCCAGATGCTGCAAGTGAGCCCTTCCTCGACGCGGTGCTATTTGCTACCGCGGTATTGTCTGCCCCATTCGTGGTTGTTGACTGAGAAGTTGTTGCTGTCACCTGTGAGGGCTTCGGAGTTTCCCTCACCACAAGATCTTTCAGCCTATCGAGGGTAGCCTTCAAGTCTGTAGCATCTGTGAATTTGGGTTTTCCCTCTGCTATCCTTCGTATAATATCTCGCGTGATCGCGTCATCCAAGGCTTTCTTTACAAGAAGAATCACTAAAGGGTCACTTCCCTGTGGTGACCTTAGGTCACTCGATCTCTGTTGTGGATTGGAGGCAAGGATAATATCTAGTATGGTTCGAACCTCGTCGGCGAAGTACTTGACCGTCCTCCCGTCCACAAGAAGCCGATCCGCTGAAGGCCCATGCTGGCCGCCTTTTCTTTTGTAGTCGGCAGTAATTTGGTCGATTATCTTTTGAAAATGAGCCAATTCATTCGGCGCAGCATCCCCTATAGCTACGCGCTTCATGAGATCTCGAAGCTGAGGATCCTCAGATGCCTTCTCTGCCAGAGTTACTATTATAGGATCTGCACCGGGCGCCGCGGGTGTTGCCGGTTTTGTGGACGGCGTAGAGGGCTTGGCTCCCCCAGGAACGGGTGCCGTAGTCGCTGTCGGACTAGGAGCATGTAGCGGTCGGTTAGCAATGATACCTGGTTGAGAGGGCCCTTTTGATTGAGAAGGTGCTGATTGTGAAGGCCCAGCCGTAGGAGGGAGAGTCGATGGATGTTGTGGAGCGGCAAGAACGGACTCCAGACCTCGAGGAGAGGCTAATGGTTTATTAGCCATGGGGGTTGAGGATGGAGGTCGCTGTAAATCGGATTTCTGCGCCTGGGTCTGTGTCTGCGATTGCGACTGAGATTGAGGTTGGGGAGGCGGCTGAGTCGGCGCGTGCGCAGGTGAGGCCGGCGGGGCTATCGGGGCGGACGGCGTGCTCAGCTTTGGAGGAGGCGGCATGACGCCGTTCGGAGGGCCATATTGCATGATCGGTCGGAAAGTAGAGTTGGTAGTAGGGGCAGGTTTCGGATCCTTGACAGCATACATGGTGGCTTCGAGAACATGAGGCTCGACAGTGATTGTGACTTGACCAATCTTTGCCATACTATCTTTAGGCGGGTTGTTGGGGTCTTCTTTGACAACGCCTTTTCGCTTCGTGGGCTTGGTCCAGTACTTTTCAAAGATACCCTCGTGAATCCATTTCTGGCGCGACCTGGACAGCGATTCGGCTAGGACGCCGCTGGATTATCGAAGCCACTATTTAGTAGTTACAGATGAGTGTTGGGGCGGAAGATATACATACCTCTCTTGAATGGACTGATACTCTTTGCCCAAAAGATCATCAGGTTGTGGATGCTCTACGGTTGGCAAAGGATTACCAGCTTGTATTGATTTTGGCAATTGAGGCTCCTCGGGAACGGATTCGCTAAGGACCGGGTTTGATACTGGAGTTGGTGTTGGCGCCGGCACTGGGGTGAGAGATCGCTCGGGAGGCGTAGCAGTGCGTTTTTTTGATACATGATCGACTCTTGCAGCCGCTCTCGCTGGCAGCTTTCGTTTTCTCTCCATTGTTCAGTTGAATACCTACCTAGGTAGATGTACTCTTGATAATTCGATAGGACTTGTTGAAGAAGGAGGTATATATGTAAAGAGTTTATGTTCACACTAGAGGAACAAGAGACGCGAGGACATCTCGGCGGAAATAATGGTTGGTGATTGCTCGAAAGGATTATGATAATGGTGGTGGCTATGGTAGTGGTAGTGGTAATGGTAGTGGGACAGGAAATATGTGAAAAGGAATGTCCATGAAGTTTCTTTTAGTATGAATTTCTTTATCGAGACCCTGGCAGGGATAGTAGGTATGGTTTTAAGAGGTTAGTCAGTCCGTGTCAATTTGATGTTTGAATTTTTTTTGTTGTATTGAAGGTACGGAAACCTTTACCCATAACAGCCTTGAAGGAAAGAGAAGTGAGAGTTCAATGTTTGTTTTAGTTGGAGCATAAACCTTTAGCGATAATAAGATCGATCTCCATGGTTCCCATTGGATAGAAACACGGGCCTAGCTTATACCTGGTACCGAGCTACTACACTACGCTGTAAGGCACTACCCGGAAAACTGTCCAGGGTGTTTGTAATGTTCCAAGGTTGCAACACCTTCCATTGCTTACATAAGACGCGTCGTAAACCTCCACTACAGAAGGGACGTGAAAATGATTAATACTTATGCTTTATTATGCTCTAACTAGGTACCAAGAAAGTATAGCTTCCAACTTATAACTTACAACTTACAACTTACAACTTCTATACATAAGTCAGCTTTTATAAGCCCATTCCATACCTACCTGCGGTATATCTCGTGACCTATGAGGCTCATCTCGGGAAAAGCTAAGGTTCTCATAAAGATATGGCTTCTTCGCACACCTCTCGTTGGGCAATCCCCTTGAGTGTAAGCTTAGGCTTCCCAATTGGTCTCTACGTGAGTATACTCTTGTTGGGATCGTTTCCTTTCTTCCAAAGGCAGTAAGGTCCCTAAAATTCCAAATATAATGTTAAAATATATCATAGATGCGAAATAGGCTGATGATCATGATGAAAAATCAACTAGCTTCTTGTATGCCCATCGAGTCAGCACGCTGTTCTGGCACGATCTTGACCAGCCAGAATATTGGGGGTTCGCTAGTTAGTTCCCGATACGCCGTAGGAAAACATACAACATCGCCGGCTAACCTTATCAATACAAAGGAAACCAAGTGACCCCTTTCTCGCTTACCTCTGTAGATGAAGAGAATCTCTACGCATGGCACATCCTACCACTCCCCACTTACCTGAAGCATGAGAACACCCTCCAGATCCAACGTCCGGGGTTCTCAGAAGACGTTTCCAAGACAGAATCGTTTAAACTGCTGAAAGACGATCCTGATTCTCGACTCGTAATCTACTGTGAGAAACACCAACGCTTGATCCGTTTCACTGCCAAAACAAATGCTGACTCTGTAATCTGCAGTTCATGGGGTGAGTGAAATAAATGAACGTCACTAGGACCGCAGTCCCCGTTAGGACTACTGACTCCACTGTACATATAGAATGCTGGTCATCTCGCTCAGCGTTTCCGACCCGACAGCTATCACACCCTAACGGACTCTTCCCACTACCACGTCCTAGCCATTGACTACCGCGGATTCGGCAAGTCAACTGGCACACCGTCGGAAGCGGGACTGATCTACGATGGTGTTGCAGCTGTGCATTGGGCGATGCATATTGCAGATATCCCAGCTAGCCGGATCGTCATTATAGGCCACAGCCTCGGCACTGCGGTCGCAAGTGGCGTTGCAGAGCATTTCGCGACGCAAGGAATCGAGTTCGCAGGTGTTGTACTCGTTGCCGGGTTCTCCACCCTTCCGAATCTCCTCTCCACGTACAAGGCAGCCGGTTTCATTCCAGTACTTTCGCCATTCCGTGCAATCCCGCCGCTCTTTCGCTCATTCCAAGGCTTCGTTGTGGATAAGTGGAAGTCTGCAGACCGGCTCGCCCATGTCGTGAGCTTGACGCAGACGAGACTACGGCTGACTTTGATCCACGCCAAGAACGACCTGGATATACCATGTCATGAGAGTGATGTGTTGTTCAGATCGGCATCACGTGCCATTGTCGATGAAGAGCTGGACAATGATGGCTTCTCTTCCTGGAAGGAGCAACGAACTTTGCTCAGAGATGATGGAACATTTGTCGCAGTTGCTAAGGCTGATCCGGATACGATCATCAGGGAAGAGCTTGTACGGTATGGTGGTAGGTTACTAGACCAACACACGGCGGTTAGGGGCGATACTGACGCGTACAGGACATAACGATGTTATGATGTCTTCGGCTGTTTCACTCGCGGTCATGAGATCGTTTGGGTTAGATACCAGCTAGGTATTTTTCTTAGCCTTTCTATCAGGCGATATCGTCGTCATATTAACTTTAATAGTAGGTGCCTAGAACGTGCGGTCATCCAGTGGCCGATGCCTTTCTCGTACCTACTTCATAATCAAGAAAATATGCCCAAGTTAAATCTTATCTATTCCATCCATACCCAGGTAGGTAAACTGGCTGCTAGATATAAGTTAGAATTACTTTAATAGATGTTGTATAGGCGGTATGTACGGGTCCTTAAGACTTAAGTGTACACTTAATATATATACCTGCTGTCTTACATAAATATCAGTGTCTTACATTCAAACCTGGTCATTACTAGGCGGATACTGAGGCCGAACCTCTCATCCAATCAGGAGGACTCTTTACATACAGTCACATGTAATCATTGGCACCTGGGGCACTTAAAGGTGCATTACCTAATGATGTATGTACTAATACCATACATGTATGTATGTATGTATGTATGTATGTATGTATTTAGTGGAGCGCTACATAAGTACATCACTCTTATGCATTTAACGGATAGATGATCGCACACAGCCCACCTTCCCTCATTGTTACTGCCCCGCGTTACAACAACCCTTGCCCAGACAAACGGGAACTTAGTTTAAACAAGATTCTATATACGTACAACTTGCGAAGTACAAACCCCAATTTATTTTGTTTGTTTATTTATTTATTTTCCTACCAACATCGAACCAACCCATACAAGGACTGCAAGAGGGAAAAATAATAATAAATAAATAGCATGTCCGAAGAAGAGTCGAAGCCCGTCAAGGGCAAAGGGAAGGAGAAGGAGAAGGAGAAGGATAGTCAGAAAGAAAAAGAAAGAGCCGCAAAGAAACTTCACAAAGCTATCGAAGGTCTCTCGAAAGAACAAGTTACCCAGCTCCTCGACCTCAATCCCGCCCTTGCGAACGAACTTGGCAGTGGGAATAATGATGATCCCAACTCCGCTGCCGATGCCCTCAAACGCCTCAACCTCCAAGATATCATGACAGGCTTGGCTTCGAGTGGTAAAAATGTGAAGGACATGGGCGCATACAAGTTCTGGGCCACCCAACCAGTTCCTAAATTCGGCGAAGATGATGATTCAAACCAGCTAGTAGAGGAAGGGCCCATCAAGATCCAGACTGTTGATGGGATTTCGAAGACCCCTGCGCCGCTACTACATGGGTTTGAATGGTCTACCATCGACCTACTTGACCATAACCAGCTAAAAGAAGTATGGGAATTGTTAAATGGTCATTACGTCGAGGATGATGAAGCCATGTTTCGCTTCAATTATTCAGCTAGCATTCTTAAGTGGTGAGTACCCAGCCCTACCCGATTTATATCTACTCCCATGACTTGTTCATGCTCCTTATCTCTACTCTCTTGTCACCTCTGGCAAAGAAACCGAGAGGTGTAAGCTATGTCTACTAATAGGTATTTCCATAGGGCCATGATGCCCCCAGGATGGAAGAAGGAGTGGCATCGAGGGGTCCGAGCCACGCAGTCTAGAAAACTGGTCGGCTTCATCGCTGCTATCCCCGTTGAGCTGCGTGTTCGGGACCAGGTCCTGCATGCCTCCGAAGTCAACTTCCTCTGCATACACAAGAAGCTTCGTTCCAAACGTCTAGCTCCAGTCCTCATCAAAGAAATCACGCGCTTGTGCAACTTGGAAGGTGTCTTCCAAGCCATCTACACTGGAGGTATTGTTCTCCCAAAGCCCGTGAGCACATGTCGATATTTCCATCGGGCCATCAACTGGCAAAAGCTCTACGAGGTTGGATTCAGTCCCTTGCCGCCGAACAGCAAGCCCCAGTTCCAGATCAGGAAGTACGCCGTTCCAGACCGAATCTCGATCAGAGGGCTGAGGGAGATGCAAAAAAAGGATGTCGCCGCCGTCCAAGATCTTCTCACACGGTATTTGGCCAAGTATGAATTGGCCGCCGAGTTTGATAAACTAGAAGTTGAGCACTGGCTATTGCACAACAAGAAGAACGCTCTGGAGGAACAAGTCGTTTGGACTTACGTCGTCGAGGTAACTCTCCACCCAGCTCACATCATACACGTGTGTTAATCAGAACAACAGGATGAGCATAAGAAGATCACCGACTTCATCTCGTTCTATTGCCTTGAGTCCTCTGTCATCGGCCCGTCCAAGCACTCGAATGTGAAGGCAGCGTATCTCTTCTACTATGCTACCGAAACGGGACTTGCCACTCCCATCGATAGGGAGGCCCTTAAGACTCGTCTTAACGCTCTGGTATCAGACTCCCTAGTGTTCTGTAAACAGTACCAATTTGACGTCTATAACGCCCTCTCGCTCATGGACAACGGTCTGTTCTTAGAAGAACAGAAGTTTGGCCCCGGAGATGGCCAGCTACACTATTATCTGTTCAACTACCGGGCGAACCCGATAGCAGGTGGCGTCGATAAGAGAAATCATTTAGATATCAAGGCACTGAGTGGCGTTGGGTTCGTCCGACCTCATAAGATAATACCATCAAGTAATATTCGCTAACATCGAAATAGCAAGACACAAATTTGAACCTATGTGGGTACACTTGCGGCGCGGATATTACGGCATTGGAGCCTTAGGCAGATGGGCATGTACTTCATAGTGGGATTCTGGGGGTGGGCAAAATTCCCCATCTCAGGGGCTCGCTAGCTAGACCAACATGTCACGATCAGGTATGTATTGCATGATTTTATATGGAATTCCCCGTCTCGGATCTACAGGGACGCCGGTCCTCGATGCCCCAGCCTACCCATACATTATGTACGTACAGGTTAGCCACAGCTGCCTCGTACCCGTCCCTCGGAAGCAGTTGTTTATTTTAAGACTTGCGGCAATTATTCGCTCGGGCAGGTGCATTTCCAAATGATACCTGAAGTACAGCCTGAGAAGACTTGAGCACCCCTAAGCCAATCAGATGCCTCGTGCCTGTCCCGAAATTCGCCCAATAAATTGGAATCGAAAAATGCCTGTGATGTCGCCATGTATATATGCAGCCATCCAATTGATGAGCTCCTTGTCGCTTAATCAAAGGTCTACAATTTTTCGTGCGTCCTAGCCATGAAAAGATTTGTCAAGTATTTCCCTAGAGCCAGATCCCACTCGCACTCGCCCGCAACACGTGGCAGGAGCCGGACTATTCACCAGCGTTGTTGGGTCTGCTAGTGTTTCGAGGAACGACCACGTCTCGCGAGTCAATGCCAGCACCACAAATCAAAATCGAGGGCCGTGGGCCTGTGGCGTTTCTTGAGTAACATGACCCAAGCTGCCTCGAAGGCTCCCGAAAGCGGGATACGAAAAAGGCTCGCGTCAATCGAGAGCTGCTGTCTCCCTTGTCGTCGACAAGAACAGCGAGCTCCTATCCGATCATGTGTGGTTACATGCTGTTGAAGTGGTACTGCGACGAGTGCGGAGCAGTATGCGTTTTCCTAGATATTCATGTCTACCTTATATATATCTCATCGCTCGAGGGCGGCTCATCGAGTCTCTTCGAAAACTGTGTGCTCTATAAGATCAGTTCTTTCGAGTTTAGGTCTTCTTCACTCTAGAAGCTTGCTGCGTGCGGAAATGCTAACTGCTCTCCCTGCAGTGGTATACCAGCGATGAGGTTAAAATCGAGGACTGCGCAGAATTCGACTGCACAGGCGAGTGCGATCAGTGGGACCAAGTGAGAGAAGAAGAGTCGGAGGCCGGTGGCCTCTGCGATGATTGTACGCGGGAGCATGACAGGGACGCGTAGACGAGAGTCTCTCATATGCAGCGCAGCTCCTAGGCAAGGACATACAGCATATTTCGAAGTGCTTAATGGAATCATACTATTGCAACTCGGACCATAAAAGAAAAATAAGAATCTACAGTCAGTGCTTCCTGTCTCATTACTCAGGTTAAATGTTCCTAACTAGGTTATCGTCTATCCTACGATCCACATATTTGAGACAGACTAACACTCGATATTCTAGAAAGGGGCTACAATCGAGGTATCGGGATCTCATGTTAGGATAGGTGAAAAAACGGGTAACGGTCTGAAAGAAATATGGAAAAGGAAGTTTGCTCTTTGATGGTTGGCTTTGCAAGGGTGGTTGGTAGTATGATATTTGCGGTCTGATCGTGTAGTGTTGTAATATTAATAAGTTAATTCGATTCGATCGAACAGCCGAAGAATGATCATCAGGTGACCATGAGAGCATGTGTCAGGCTTCGTACCGTGTAGGTATGCTATAGTTATATATATCAGGTGTTCATATATACCTCCTATCTATGCATTGTTAGATTTAGGCTCATTTAGCTGGTGAATCGATGGCAATGGTCAACTTACAGATATCCTCAGTTTTCGATTATGCATAGAATCAATTCATGTAACTGACATCGGTATGTACTCTCCTTGGCGTTACACACCAAATAGGTGGCTATTGAGTTGTGGGAAGTTGGTGGAGTGAGTGGCCTTCACGAGTTCGAGTGGAAATGATGAGGTTTTCATATCTCCATATATTTATACGACTTAATATAATGTTGTCTCGACATGTTTAAAATGCGATCAATTGTAGTCATTTATTTAATATGTGTATTAATATTCATGATAATAATCACCTTATATATATAAAGGGCGTTGATCTTGTTGTTACCGTCCAGTTAGTTGAACGATTAACCAAGTTACTTTCCAACCCCTTAACCACACTTTAGAAAAAAATCTGAAGACATTAATTTCATTTATATCATAAATGCTTCGTTCTTGCGGTCTTATGCGTCGTGGTTTCACTTTGTGGAATTATAAGTATTGTAGTAAATATTTAGTTAAATAATTGTTTATTTTACTTCTACTTAAGAAACATTTATCTTTTTGACTGACAATTGGCGTTAGCCCTTTGCATTTTCAATACCGCATAAAACATACATTTAAGGCTATCATAATTATCCTTTAATCAGAAAGGCGCTGAAGAGAAGAAGAAAAGAGGGAAAAAGTAGGTACCATGCCAAAATTTGAAGGAGGGATGGATGGTAACTGCTAACTAGTACATATAAAGGGGACGACATACTAATACCTTATGTACCTTAGAATCGAGCTTCTTTCTACTTTTCTGCATTACCATTAATCCCCCTACCAAGACAATTGATTACTTATCACCTTTTCCCCCAATGGTAAACATTGTGAAAGTCAACACTCATTGAGAAGAATTATACTTGTTAATGAAGAGGCTTGCAATGAGTTTTCATATTTCGCAATAGCTTCATTTTTGATAAGGGGTTTATTAATAGAATAACCAACTTGCATGTTCTTATGTCAGTACATGCCGTCGACTAAGAGACTTATTAGGTACATGTAATAATACTAATTGCCTACTTATGTAGGTACCTATATAAGTACATACATGTTACTATGCGTAGAGGATTTAGGAGGTACCTATATATAGAAGTACCTAACTTAAAGTAACTGACCGGGTCCCGACCGATATCCGTAGGTGTGGGCGAAGATAGCCGGCCGAGGGCCGGAGCTGGATGTACGTAGTAGGTAAGGCAGGGATATAAATGATACCATCGTAAGGCTTGAATGACATGATGCGGAGAAGTGAAGAAGCTGGTAGCCAATCAATGAGAATCTACAGCACGCAATCAGGAACCATGCCATAAATAGACTAGTGAGGGGTGACTTCGCCGATATGAGCTTGCGCCAGGGGCTTCGAGGGGCTTCGCGGGGCACATCAGAATAGCGTTCGAGATCGGTAAAAACATAAGATAGTCGATGAATTGCGACATTGACGAAGATGGTTTGCCAATTCCTATTTTGGCCTTGATTACCACAATCACGGTTGGCTATTGGCTAGCCGTCGACCTGAGCTAATCTATCTATTGCTTATTGCCTTCCATCACCTCTAGCCTAGCCGTAGGTATATGTACATTGAAGGTGTTAATCTATTCGTCCTCGGCCGGATTACTCTTCATGTATATTGGAAGTAAGTATTAAATACCTGACGTCGTGCGCTGACCCGGCCTCGACCGGTCTCCTCATTTTAACTAACTTCTTCCTTTTTCTTTTTTATTCTTTTATTCCTCTTCTCTCATTTCTGTGACTCGTGATACCCAAACCCCTCTCCCCCAAAAATCAACTTCTCCTTCCCACCATATCTTTATATCAACTTATACTTCAATCACAATGGCTGACCCCAGAGCTTCTCCGTAAGTCATACCGATTCTTACTGATTGTCAATCCTTTCTTTGTGTTGGTTGGTTTTGGTGTCTATCTTGGCAGCTAACTCGCGAACGTAGTCTTCGCTTGGGCTCTATTGCCCCTAATTTCCAAGCCGAGACCACCAAGGGCCCAATTGACTTCCACGAGTTCGTTGGTGACGGCTGGGTAGTCTTCTTCTCCCACCCGGAAGATTTCACTCCCGTCTGCACTACCGAGCTCGGTGCCTTCGCCAAGCTCGAGCCCGAGTTCACCAAGCGAGGTGTCAAGCTGATCGGTCTGTCCGCCAACACTCGCGGCAGCCATGAGAGCTGGATTAAGGATATCGACGAGGTTACCGGCGGCCACGTCGCTTTTCCCATCATTGCTGATAAGGAGCGTAAGGTTGCCTACCTTTACGACATGTAAGTTATCATCTCTAGAATTCATGGTAGAATTTAGTTCTGACGAAACCGCTCGTACCGCAACAGGATCGACTACCAAGACACCACCAACGTTGACGAGAAGGGCATTGCCTTTACCATCCGCTCCGTCTTCATCGTTGACCCGAAGAAAACCATTCGAACCATCCTATCCTACCCCGCCTCCACTGGCCGAAACTCAGCAGAGGTTCTTCGCATTGTCGACTCTCTCCAGGCTGGAGACAAGCACAAGATCACCACCCCGATCAACTGGGTCCCCGGTGACGACGTCATTGTCCACCCCAGCGTGAAGAACGAGCAGGCTAAGGACCTCTTCCCCGAATTCCGTTCCGTGAAGCCTTACCTCAGGTTCACACCCCTACCTAAAGAGAAGGCTACTGTCTCGTGAAAAGCTGGAGCTTTGGAAAGGAACGGTATTATTCTGACCTGGTGGTATATTTTATACAAGATGTGAAGAAGAAACCCTGATCTAATATGTTACGTTGTGGATTATTTCCGCCAGAGGAGATAAGCCCATACATATATCAGAGATACTTAATACAATAAATCCATTTCAAGAAGATTCCCCCTTCTCTTTATCTTACTTAATATGTTGTTCCCTTGACTTAGACAAGTGACAATAATCATTCTACTTTTCCAAAATGTAAACGCTCTAAGCTGCCTTCAAAGAGGCGGCTATGCTAAACACCGATATCTTTGAGATTTGCTAGCAGGAAAAGCTTAGAAGTTATGTCGTATATTGATATTTTAACTGCATGATTTCTGGTACCGTTACCAAGGTTCCTTAAGTTGTACGAATATACTTATGTTTATGTACTGTGTTATCCCTGTGAGACCCAGATATGGGGCCAATTTAGCGCCATTTGAAAAAGCAGGGGGAGTACCAAGCATTACCCTGATATAAAGTACCAAAGAATCATTTTGCTGCGTTCTTTTGTGTGGTATTGTTGCATGGATACATAGCATTTAAGCTTTAATGTACAGTTACATTTCACACGATCAGGATTATCCAAAGCCCCTGTAAATTATGGAGGAAATGCTGAAGTATGTCTTTTCATAGGCTGAAATTGGACACTAAATTGGCCCCATGTCTGAGTCTCACGGGGATAATGAATTAAATTACCAGTTATGCATATATGGTGTTATACACATCCATGGATGTGATCATACTTATATGCATGTATGGAGGTGAACTGGCCAACCTTGCAGTTGCAGCCTTGTAAGAAACGTGGGCTGTGGATTGTTTTAAAGCCGAGGCCCTTATTTGATACGGAGTACTTACATGTAAATACATACGGATTTGTATAGATTCTAAAATATGTAATACTTTAATAAAAGTTAAAAGGTATTATTTAAAAGGTTATGAAAACAAATGTATATTTATATTTATACATACATCAGTCAAAGTTTATCTAACCTCAGCTATAAAGTATTAGTAACACGTATAAATAAATAATTACAGGTTTAAACGGTAAGGTGTACGTGTTTTTAGCATGCGTCTGACAGAGCTCACTCCCACTTTTATTAGTACTATTCTAATGTTACGCTCATTGCACAGATCTTATTCCTGAAGCACGAATATGCATGTATAAAAAAAAGAAAAAGAAATGGACTGAAAAATCTCATGCTCTAAATTTATTAATCAAATCAAAAGGCACCCACTTCGTCTTAATTCCTTCTACTCCCCGTTGACATAACTCCTCAGCTCCTCAACCTCAAACTGGCCTCCACCCCTTTTTCCCCCTTATAACTGCACAACACTAGGCATTATTACAAACGGGAATACGAACGTCTGTGCCATCAGATAATATTGCAGGCCTTCTAAGCGTTTAGGTTAGGCAATACGCGAGACAAAGCTGGAAAAAAGAGAAGGGTACACGCAAGAGAAACTGTGCAAGCAAAAGAACGCGAAAGACATAGAGAGAGAGAGAGAGAGAGAGAGAGAAAAGCCAATACAAAAATAAGACAGGGAAGACACGCGCGCTGACGGAGTATTTAAAATTGCCAATCACGACGTCAACTAAAGGCCCTTTTACCATCTAAGGATTAAGGTATGTCATTCAACCACTGGTACTCGTTGTCCGTTTTTCTCGTACCCATTACTGCCTCAAGCGACAAGCACAATTCTCCATATACCTCAAAGCTCCTCGTGGCCCCCTGGCCCGGAGCCGCCTCGTGTGGCCTCTTATTAGCCTTAATCCTTGGCTCTGTCGTCAGCGTTTTTCATTTCAATATCGAGCAAGCAAACCACCCCTGCTCTCTCCCTCTCTGCCTCTCTGCTCCCTCACGCTCAACCCTAGTCCAGTACATACATATCTCCCTTCTAAAATTACTTCTCCGGCCCCTGCTCCCCGGTCGCCCTAGTATCGTAGCGGAGTAGTACTCACCCGGGTTCCTGGCACCTCGTCTGCCTTTTGAGGCTCATTTGTCCTCATCCTTCCAGCTCTTTTCTTCAGCCTCAAGATTTGCTATTGACCTACGGCTGAGAGGGAGGTGATCAAATATGTCTACATCCAGTTCTAATCTAACTCAGGGTCAACCAGACCGTGAAGGTAGTCCACAATCAGTCGACGACGTCTACGAGAGTGAAGTAGACGACCAAGAACGTCGATCAGCTTCGAAATCTCCCTCCGATCTTCTTTCCGACGTCTATCGAGGGATCAGGAAGGCGATTCCAAATCGTGAAGAGTCTCGTAGGTTCCCAAGAGTACCATCCAGACTAGCCTTTAAGGCCTTTACCGCCAACTCCGCTATCCCAGAGGTCAACTCGGCACCCCTTCTACCGAATCCGGTACCGAATCCGCAACATGTTAGGAATCTGAGTTTGCAGGATAGTCTCGAGAAACCACTTCCGGCGCCACCACCCCCTTCATTGTCACCCTCAAGTCCCATAACTCCTTCAGCGTCGTTCGGTCAAATACAAGATAACCCAACTACCGTGGTCGATAGCGATACTGTCGACATTGTTGGCAAAGTAAACATAGACAGCACGAGCACCATGGATCCTAACATGTCAATGACCTCGAACCAGATGTACAACGGTGGGAATGATATGAGTAGTAGCCAAAGCAGCATAGCTAGTTCCTCCAGGGCTGACGGCGGGGACGGCCAGAGAGATAACTTAACGCCTCGGAGCAATGGACCGCTCTCGGCTGGGCCCTCTCCGCCAGTCGCATCGACGAGTAGAACCCCGGCACTCGGTGCTGCTGTCGGGACCCCTGCAACCTCGGGCTCATCCGCTCACCTATCCGGTTTGATGTGCAATGTTCATCGGACTACCGGCCAAGAACCTCACCCTCTAGTAGGGGCAACAACCACGATCCTTGGAGATAAGCTGTATGTTTTCGGTGGACGGATACTATCTCGAAGCAGACCGGCACCTCTCACTTCGGATCTTTACGAGCTAGATCTTATCCGGAGGCACTGGAGCAAGCTTGAGACTAGTGGGGATGTTCCTCCTCCTCGATACTTCCATTCTATGTGTGCTCTAGGGGATACAAAGCTGGTATGCTATGGGGGTATGTCGCCTACCGCTACCCAACCTACTTCTGCATCCCCCGACCAGCAGCCCGAGGTCACGGTAATGTCTGATATATATATCTTTGAAGTCCTGACTAAGAAGTGGACTTACATCCCCTCTCAAGATGCCCCGCAGGGTCGTTATGCTCACTGTGCGTGTATTCTGTCTTCATCTGCATCATTTTCGTCTCACAGGGCGCCACTATCTGCCCTCCAACACAATCCATCCACCGGAAATCCAAACGAGGGCAGGATAGGCATAAATATAGATGGCACCGGGGGAGCCGAGATGGTTGTCGTCGGTGGTCAGGACGGAGCGAATCATTATATTGAACAGATCAGTGTCTTCAACCTCCGCAGCCTAAAATGGACTTCGACGCAACCACTTGGAAAGTCCTGTGGTGCATACCGTAGTGTAGTCGCGCCCCTTCCGCCAAGCGTGACTGCCAAAATTGGAAAGGCCAATGCCAATAGCTCGCGTCAAGAGAGCGGGATTAGCCAGGAGGCCAAAGAGCCAGGCTCGTCGATGCTCATCTATTCCAATTACAATTTCCTGGATGTGAAGCTAGAGCTCCAGGTTCGAGGCTCTGACGGTTCGCTGGCTGAAAAGCCAATGGCCGGAACATATTCTCCTCCAGGTTTGCGGTTCCCAAACGGTGGTGTTATTGACACATACTTCGTTGTCAGCGGCACTTATCTTACCAGTTCGAAGCAAGAATATGCTTTGTGGGCTTTGGATCTTCGGAATTTGACTTGGGTACGCATTGATACTGGCGGCAGCGTCTTCAGCCAAGGTAGCTGGAATAGGGGTGTCTTATGGAACAGACGGAACATATTCGTGATTCTCGGCAATCGTAAACGAAGTTTGGTCGATGACTATAATCACCGCAGGATTAACTTCTCGAATGTCTGCATGGTCGAGCTGGAAGCCTTTGGTTTCTACGATAATCCCCGAAAGACGTCGCCACTGTCGGGCTTCATATCTGCCAGTAGTCCTTTTACTGCCCCTGGTTTAAGTATAGCCAGAAAGGCTGGGTGGACTGGTGGAGGGAGGTCGCATACGCGAGCTGCCGAAGAGCTGGGCGAGAAGGCTTTAACGTTGCGGGAACTGGCAGATATGGATATCCTGTGCTTCCATGGGGAGCGTATACCCATCAATTCCCGTATAATAGCGCGGAGATGGGGACCTTATTTTGTGCAACTACTGCGCGAAGGTGCGGCTACTCAAGATGGTAGCGACTCGGCAACGCTGAGAACAGGCATGTCGGGGCAGGCGGGAGCACGCATGTCGACTATAACAATTACGCAATCGAATAGGAGCACCGGCGACAGCAATCTATCAATGGCCACCACACTCAACAATCCATCATCTGCTGGATCCCTCAAGCCCCCTAGTACGGCGAGTAACTCGATATCTGGTGGCGGCGGCCCGACAGATATCAGCGCTATCAATTCCGCACCGTCGCCTGCATCGCTGCCGCCCAACTCGCGGCCCAGATGTTTATACCTTCCTCACACCTGTCCAACCGTGCAGGCTCTCCTCCATTTCCTCTACACGTCGGCACTGCCTCCTCCGTCTTCAGGCCTCTGCACGCCCCAGATTCTCTGCTCGCTATTGCAGATTTCGCGACCTTACAAAATAGATGGGCTACTGGAGGCCGTGGTTGAGCGTCTTCATGCACGTCTTGACTCACGTAACGCCGCTGCAGTATTCAATGCTACGGCCATGGCAGCGGGTGGGGGTCGCGGGATTGATGGCAGCATGAATCCCAATTTTTATACGGCGGCCGAAACATCTGGAGCTGGCGGGTCTATTAGCCCTTACCACGACCGGTCGATGTCTGTGTCTCGGTCGAGCACTGAAGAAACAGCAGGCGCACTAGAAGGCCTCCGGATTAACACCAGCGTATCAGGAGCAAGGCCAGAGCCCGAAGAGCTCAGTGCGACAACAAGTGTTTCAGGGAGCGAGTGGAGTAGTGAGGTCGGCGATAGCGAGCGCGGCACTGCCAGAGAGGTTTGGAGTGGAGAGCTAAGCAGTGTCATTGGATTACAGAAACGAGGTCTGAGAGGTCTGATGGAGGGACGACGAATGAGGGCAACTGTCGACCGTGAACGTGACGGAGGACGAACAGAGAGATTGGGATCGAGGGTAGGATTGGGGATTGCGGGATCGTAGAAGGATCAGTTGGACCACACACACACACACACACATTAGACTATGAGAGGGATATTCATTCATAAGCATCCTTGGGCGCAAGGCTGGGTATCATTGGCTGGATAAAGGAGTTGATTTTGGCAAGGCGCATACATGTGTGAATAATCTTTCAGTTAACTAGCAAAGGGTTTAGTTGAGATACCAACTGATGCTTCTTTTCACTACATTAAATATGATCTATCTAATTGAGCTGGCTTTCTCCAAACTTTTTGAGATATGGAGAGAGTTGATGTGTTTAAGACTTCCAATTGTTCGAGAGGTACGTGTAGTTAGTTACATGGGTGTACATAAAATTGGTGATTTTGGTTGCTTACCTAATGAATGCCTACATGCTTGCTACCCTAGGTAGGTACCTACAAGATATGTACGTAGGTACTACATAGGTATGGTAATTCTTCAGGACCTAATACTCGAATAGTCTCTAAGGTTATTTTAAGTCAAGCTCTTGCTTTCATTATTGGCTTAAACATGATGCAAAGCTTTACTTTATATCAAGCTTTGATTTAAATTTCATATAATACCAAATTTGAACTGTTAGCTTTCTTTATTGATTTGAAACAATTGATTAAGATATGATGTGTATGTAGTTGATAAGCTGCGTAATCCATCTCCATCATACATATGTAGATTAGGTATGTATCCATCCCCATTCCCCTCAATATCGAGACAACTATAGGTATCCATATATATATAGTCCAACATATTAGCGACCTAGGAACGATGCTTCCAATGACTATTATTTTAACCTTGATTCAGGGCTCTAAGTCTCTAACACCATGCCTCCTCCTCAGCTCATCCTACTTTCGATTAAATTAGATGATGCTTCCACGACCCAGTCTGAGCTTCACGCTCCCTAGCGTACACGACAACACCAAGCTCGACTGTCGAGTCTACCATCCAACGTGCCTAAACGGGCCACTCGGGCCTTCCGATACATCGTGGCATCAGCATGCCGCTGTTGTCGCGCATCCATATGCGCCTTTAGGAGGATCTTATGAGGATCCAGTGGTGCATCTTGTCGCCAGCACGTTGCTCCAACTCGGTTTCATAGTTGCAACATTCAACTTCAGGTATGCATTCCCCCTCTTTAGTGAAGGTAGAGAAATTTCACACATGCGCCAACTATCTCTAACAACTTCACCGAAACAATAGGGGCGCATCTTCCTCCCACGGTCGTACCTCGTGGACGTCGAAGCCTGAGCGCGCCGATTATATATCCGTCACCGGGTTCCTCGTTTATTATGTGCATTATCTGCGTTCTCCCCAGCATCCTTCTACCGACACAAACCACAACGCACCTCCTCCCACCTTGTTGCTTGCTGGTTACTCATACGGCGCTATGGTGACGCTCCAGCTCCCTCCTCTCGGCTCCTTCCTATCCGACTTTTCCTCACCTCCCACTCATACTCCTCTCGCAGATATCCGACTGCGAGCACAGCACCTTGCCGAACAGCAGATCATGATGTCTGTTACGCCCTCTTCCCCAAGGAAATCGCTGGGCATGCGCGTCGGCGGTGACGAGGACACGATACGGCAAAAGCCTCGCGAGAAGCTAAGATTACCTTCTCCCGATCGAGAAGAAAGGATACGAAAAGGTGTCAGAGAGATATTGTCCCGACATAAGTTGATCCACAGGAAGCATCGCCATCACCATCACCATCACCACCACCCCGCCGGCCAACTTCAAACAGGGGAAACAACTGAGCATGAGGAGATATGCCTGGAGAGCGTCGGCAATCTAATCCAATTTCGCTGCGCCTTCTTATTAGTCTCACCCCCTTTAGGTATCGTGACCAATTTGGCAACCATGTCCTTCTCGAATCCTTTGTCGAGCTGGTCGAAGAGCAGGAAGGAAGGGTCTTCTTTGTCGGCCAGAAACAACGAGGGAAATGCGAAACGGGAAGAAATAGAAGCTGAGATGAAACTAGTAAGGAATCCTACCTTGGTTATATATGGGGATTCAGATGGCTTCCTGACCCTAAAGAAAATGCATGACTGGACTTCACAGCTAGGTAAAACCGAAGGGTCACAGTTCCGCCACGTAGAGATCTCGGGCGCCGGACATTTCTGGGCCGAGGATGGTGTCGTATATGAGCTTAGAGAATCGATTTCTTCATTTGCTGCCAGACTCGTAGGAAATCCATAGTCGGATAGTCAAGGCAGTACATTATGACCAACGCGTCCTAGTTCTAGAGGTATGAATCACGTTCAGTTATGACTATTCACTTTGCCGCTTATTTTTATGTGCTATCCATATATGATGGATGATGAGACCTTACTATTTTGTATACAGATATAGTCTACTCTCATAGTTGTAACTTGAATATAGGTGATGACTTATTATACATAAATAAGCAAACCTTTGTAAGGTATAAAATGATGCCTCGCTCGACGAAGCATGTGAAGAAACAAGGGACTGCATATACATGTATCTAATGATTGCATATACTCGGCGAAGTACTTAACAGCCTAGGTACATATAAATAGATCCTCTAGGCCTTCATAGAACTTCCCCTAGCTTCGAAACAGAGGCACATGATATTCAAGGTTTAGTTAGCTACATACACTTGTGAGGATAGGTAGGTACGTGTAAGCGGTAAAACCCTAGTCTTCCCCATATTGCTTGGAATTCATTACCCCTCATGATCCCCACACTCGATACCGTCCAGACTGATCAGGTAGGTACTTATTAGGTAGGTAGTTTTGCATGCACCACTAACAGGAATCCCCCTGTCTTCTGACCCAGCTGATCTCATTGTTTATTGCTCACATGGCTTGCATTTCTGACGTATTTTCCCTATTACAACACAACAAATTCAAGAAATTTCCAAGGCCCAATCTTCACTCGCAACCAAATTGAGAACCTCCTCCATCTTCGCCTCCCTATACATCAACCGCTAGCACCTCTATACAAATAAGACTAAAGTAGAATTCTACACTAAGCTCCTCGCTTTTCTTACAGGTATATTTCTTACCTCAACATAACATTTACCTAGTCATCGTGAATTATAAAATCCGATTTCCTTGACCGCCATGTGTAATATCTCCTCGGTTCAAACCACCTTGCATACCTCATTACTATCCTCTGGCCGAATCTAAGCTGGTATAGGCGTGTTCGCACCCGCCTATTTCGAGTCGTGGTTCCAACCACCTCGCGAGCTGACGACTATCACGAACACACGCATATATTTTAAGCTAGGATGCAATGTCCAGCTAGGAACACGTTAAAGCGACGGCGCCTTCTCTCCAGCTTACATCATGACACATATCGTAGACATTCTTCCGTCTATCCCTTCGCTCCGACCCGCCATCCCTAAGAACTCCCTGGACGGCAAGCGGCAGACGAATTCGCCATCCCCGGATGTAGATCCCGTAACCAGGGTCCTGGATGGACTCCTTTATCTCAAAGATGGTCTAACGCACAAAGAGAGGACTGAGAGAAGACGGGTTGAGGAGCGTAAACAAATCTTATCCGCACGATTACAGAGTGCTGAGTCCTATAAAGAATGGGACGCGGTAGCACACGAGTTAGACATTCTCGAGGGCAATGAAGAATGGAAAGCTGATACGTCAACCGGCGATTATGATCCTGTTTTTTTGGAAATGCGCCTGCGGGAGCTGGATGATGCTCGTGCCTACTGCGACATGCGAGCGATGATGCATCTCGTCAGGACAGCCCTTTCCCGCGACCTAGGAGGCATGGGCAATATCGATCTCTACCGTCACTCTTACTGCGGCACAAAGAAGCTGATCGAGCGGTACGTTGATTCTACCTTGCAGACTATTGCAACTCTTGTAGAACAGAGCGCGCATCATCTTCTGGGTGATTTGGGGCCGAAAGACTTACTCGATGCCATGTTATACGCCCGCCAAAGCTTCGGTCGAAGTGCCCTCCTACTGAGCGGTGGAGGCACCTTTGGCATGACTCATATTGGTGTTCTGAAGGCCATGTTCGAGGCGAGGTTACTACCACGTATCATCTCGGGCGCGTCAGCAGGCTCAATCGTCTGTTCTGTGGTCTGTTCAAGGACAGACGACGAGATACCCCAGTTGCTCAATGAGTTCCCACATGGCGACCTAGCCGTATTCGAGGAGGATGGTAACGAAGACGGTCTTCTAGGCCACCTACGAAGGTTGCTTACGGAGGGCAATTGGTCCGATATCAAACATTTGACACGCGTCATGCGTGACTTGCTCGGTGACATCACGTTCCAAGAAGCTTACAATCGTACCAGAAGGATATGCAACATATGTGTCTCCTCGGCGTCCATATACGAGCTACCTCGATTACTCAACTATGTTACGGCACCAAATGTTATGATATGGTCCGCCGTAGCGGCGTCATGCTCGGTCCCGCTCGTTTTTAGCGCCGCGCCTCTACTGGTCAAGAACCCATTGACCGGCGAGCACACTACGTGGAATCCCACTCCTCAGATGTGGATCGATGGCTCCGTTGATAACGACCTTCCCATGACGAGGCTTGCTGAGATGTTCAACGTCAATCACTTCATCGTCTCGCAAGTCAACCCCCACGTTGTTCCTTTCCTGGCCAAAGACGATGTTTCGAATCCGCTCTCTGGCGCGCGCCACGAAATGGTCTATCAGGAGGAGTCGGATTGGCTACACAAGATTACTACATTGGCCAAGAGCGAGGCCTTACACAGGATGCAGTTCATGGCCGAGATTGGCATATTTCCGACCCTCGTCAGCAAGCTACGGTCAATCTTGAGCCAGAAGTATTCTGGTGATATCAATATCCTTCCGGCTATGGGTATTTGGGATCTGCCTAAAGTATTGAAAAATCCGACGACCGAGTTCATGATGCGCTCATGCTTGTTGGGTGAGCGTGCGACCTGGCCTAAATTATCTCGCATACGTGACCGTTGTGCTATTGAACTAGCTCTAGATCGCGCTGTTCATGCATTGCGAGCCCGTGTTGTGTTTAGTAAAAGTCAAGTCGATCTACGAAGGATGGCCACCGGCTCGCTGGCGAGAACACATGGAGAGAGTCATGAGACATTAGCACCGACTTCAACCCAGGCGTGGTCTCTTCCGCCAAAGGACAAACTAAAGCATCGCCACCGACGGTCAAGTGGAAGCAATCTACTAAATCCGCTCCATCATAGTTGGGCCAGTGAAAATCCATACAAGATAACAGACGATGATACAGACGAGGAGGAACGTCTCGAGATGAGTATGCGTCACACCCGCGCGAAACTGAGGATCAAGATCAAAAGATTCCCCAGAGGCCATATATTACAATCAGGACCTAGGACCAGCCCTGTCTTATCTTCTACCACAGATCCTGATTCCTTTGATTTTTCTCAACCCATAACACCTACAGGAACCAGAAATACAAATGAGCAGGACTCCAGGAAATCTGCACTTTCGACAATATTCACCGTGCCTAGCGATGACATTGTTGGCGATCTCGCTGAAACAGCATCCATGACTTCCCCGCAGCAGGTTTCTCATCATGACGCTGAGCTTGAAACTAGTGACTTGCATACTTCGGACGCCGACGAAGAAAGTCGTACAGACGAGGAAATGGCCCAGTTAGCTTCTACGCCATCAAATCTATGTGATAAGGTCGCCAGTGATGAACAATGGTTACCGTCAGCCAGAAGCCATGTCAAAGGTCACCATTAAAGACTACTGCTACTGCTCCCTTAACAAGATAAGATGACAGGATAACTGTGGCTTTTAATATAATATTATCCTAATCAAAGATCAGATATGATCCCCTTGGTGAGCAATTAGAAATTGCGGTGTTTATGTAACGACCAGAGGCGGGTATTAAATCCCTTGACGAGGATGGCCTTCAATCAATTTAGATTTTTAAAGGCAATCCAGTCTAAGTCACAAAGATGCGTATATGTTTTTGTCTGAGTTACTATAACCCCTAGAATACTGTTCAAACATGAAGGTGCAACATTATTTTATACTATACGTAAGAAAGGGGTGGCCAGGACCTAATTTTCATAAACCTACCTAAGTAGATATACATAATCAATGACATAAATTTACTTTTTAAAGACCTTGATCGTCACCCAATACACATGAATATTATATACAAACCACTTGCCGGTTTCGCCAAGTGTTGGGAAGAGGACGAGAAATTCTTTGACGTTTTCCTTCTTCGAAACAGACGTTCCTTCATAATCTAATGGCTGTGATCATCGTTGTTACTTTAGAGTGATATGGATTTAGCCGTGTTCACCTTCGGGCGCAACCTAGGTAGTCTTCCCATGCCAACCCCTATATATCTAGCAGTATCTTGGGACAATTAAATGAGTACCTGGAAATCGTAGGGATGCATATAGGTAATGCTCAAATCACCACTCGCAAAAGAAAAATTGTGGGTTTAATACAAAATCAAATTGCATTTCTTCTCTGTTGTCTTCTTCCTGGCTGAATAGCTTGACCATGTTTCTATAACGCGATAATACATCTTACTTTTTTTTTTACCTCATGCCATTAAAATATGCCTGCCCATTGAATAGGTAATATTGTCTATTATATCTTCTATTACACATTTTCAGAACTCATCGTCTAGTCCTGAGGCCCGGCGAGATACCCCGTACATATCTTCTGAGTTGGTGAACCCCATCCAGGGGTTAAAAATTAGCCCGGCATCTTCCTGCCCGGCGTCAAGAGACAAGCCCGTCGGTGGGACTTGACTATTTGCTTGTCCCGCTGCTCCCCATACTGGGATTCTGGAAGCGGCGGCGGTGGTGGCAGCCTCATTGTTCGATCCAGATACGTTAGCTGTCTGGAGATCGGCCGGGATGCTGTTGGCGCATGTCTGAGTATCGATCCCTTGTGATGGTCCAGCGATCTCGCTACTATCATCTACGAAGTCTGATTGAAGTAGCAAGCTTTGAACAGAGAGTCGCTGACGCGAGCTTGCGTACTGCGAGACCTTCGTCGAGGGTCGTGCTGACGGCGGGTCCGGTTCCGAAAATACTTCCTGCGTCTGCAAAGCTAGACGAACCGAGTAACTCGCTATCAACCTTTCCAAGTCCTTCCTCTATGGAAGCTTAGCATCGGTTCGGATAGTCTAGTCAAGGGGGCATATATAACTTACCAGCGGTTGCGTTGAGGCGGAATATGGGAAGAATCTTGTGATTAGATTAAGCGACAACCTGGCCCTATTTACGGCCATATCGAGATTTGAAACCGCCCCGGGAATACGAGAACCAAACATAACAAGACGCGCACTCTCGAAGGCACAAACCGCGATGTCACGCTCGAGAAGGCATTCGCCATCCCCGTGGTTTGAGAAATCGGAGACGATCCTAATGATGCTTTCGGCATGTTCGAGACACTTGAACTGCATGGCAATCCGATCTCGCGGGTGAATAGCAATGAGTACCGGTGAGGGAGCTGCCTCACTATAACCGTCTAACCCGAGACGATACAAGTCGCAGTGACATTGATGCCAAGATGTATGTACCATTATGAACTGAGCCTGCCACTTGCAGGATGTTAGATTAGGTACCGAGTACTGGTCGAGCGGCCTAAGGATCGCCTTGAGTGATCTCAGTTCTTCCTCGAACCGCCGGATACTCTCACCGATCGTCGAGGACAGTTCATCTCCCAGTCCGACTCGCCGGTTAAACCTATTCAACGTTACATCAGCTTAGGTATTGGGTTCAAGGTAATAAAACTGCAGTGTATAGGTTTAATAAAAGGATGAGCGTAGGCTTACCTCATGACAGCCCGTCGCACAGATGTCAGACGCAGAGAAGCGCTCCGTAAGCCAATTGTGTTGACGTTGTCGGACGATCCGGGGTTGGGTCGGAGCAAACTAGTATGCACATGTCGGCCCTCCTCAAAATGCTCCTCATCGCAAGGCAGTCGGAGATGAATAGTTTCCTCCGGGCATAACTCAAATTCTCTGAGACCCACGCAGAAGAAGTCATCAAGCAAGTACAGCGCCCAGAACAGTCGTCGGCGTGCTTCTTGAGCAACCTCGGAGAGCTCAGGGCGCTCATAGTTCAAGCGAAGGGCCAAGGCCGTTCGAGCAGCCAAGGCGGCCAGCATGAACGCCGTTGGGAACTCACCGCTCTCTATTCTATAGCGGATCACGAGAAGTAGTGCCTGCAGGTGGAAGATCGAGGCACGCCCTATCTGCTGCAGTATTAACTGCTCGGCCTGTTGGACCCATAGATCGTGACACAACGAGGTGCGCTGGAGTTGCAACGCCGCAACGGCGCAGATAGCCAGCTTCAGGGTCTCGTTCATCGTCTGGTCCCTACACCTTTGGAGGACTGTCGGTTTATGAAGGAAGGCAAACGATGGAAGGGGATAGAGGTGCCGAAAGTAATCTTCCATCAAACCCAGTGCCGTTTCGTCACCAAGGGCGGTCCCCTCGGCTGGGTCCACCAGCTCGATGTCTTGGCCCGGGTACGCATCTCCAGCCCGTCGCTGCGTAGTCTGGTCGTTGGCTTCGGGGGTTTCGGTCTGGTCATGTCCGCGGGCGGTAGACCCGTGCCGCTTAGTCCTGGGATAGATGCAGACCCGATTCCTCCGCACGCAGCTTGAACAGCTCGGCAACTCGCCAAGACAACGGGTCTTCTTAGAATGGCACGGAATGCAAGCCTGCATCCGACGACGTCGTTCAGGTAGTTTCACTACATACTGACCGGGCGCTTTGCCGGGTGAGTGCTGAAACGAACATTCGAATCCAAGCCGATCACAATTCTGGCAGATGTTTTGCCGCCCGTCGCAACGCACCTAGATAGAGAGAGAGAAATTGATGAGAAATGTATATCAGTTAACTCTTTACAATTCGATATATCTGCGCTGTCGTCGTCCCAGTCTTAAGTAATCATTTACTTACCTTTCTTATCCTGCATTGAGAGCAGATTGCGCGCTTCTTCAAGGGATCCGATGCGGATAAAGATGTAAATATTGGTCTAGGCTTGAGCTGCGGGCTCTGCAGGTCGTGAAGGTCGCTTGAAACCTGCAGAGGCCGTAGAGGTCGCAGAGCCTCGGTCATTGGTGGCAATAATCATTCCCCCTACTCATATCTCTCGGAAACCCCCCCTGATGGCACAGTCTCGGATCACAACCAACAGCGCCGTCAGCCGGGACGGGGTTTAATTGCTTGATAATGATTCGGTCTTCTGATGTCGAATGTCTTTCGGAGTCAAGGGGTGGATGGGAAGGGTTAACATACCCAATCATCAGTTAAAGAGGCCGACAAAGCCGAGATCCGTCAGCAAGACGCAATGCATCACACTTGGCTGCAACCACACGGTGAACTAGTCGGGGAAGGGATTCCATGTAATTAAATAGATCACGAACACCAGGGTCCTTGTGGGGATAGCCAAGTTTGTGGGGTGTCCAATAGGGAAAGATTCTATGTTTTCATTATTCTGTTAATTGTCTCCATTTACCTACCTACATATGTACATACATTCATAAATATTATCGGGACAAGCACGATGAATGAGACAGTCTGTGATGGTAAGAGGGGTTTTGTAGAAGTCCTAGGAACAATGAAGTGGATGGAAAATGGTAGAATTAT